>CM029280.1:28496364-28537912 GCA_016920895.1 Vaccinium myrtillus | reverse complement strand
AGATCAAAAAGAGAAGGCATAAACGGAATCCCACAGATGTAACAACAGGCAAGAAGGCCCTATACGCGACCTCATGTATCAAAATCCCCACAAAATAAAACCAAAAAAATTGGTAGAGCGAGGGATTACACTCCCTCGCTTCTAGGGTTGTTCGTGAGCAGCTCGACTCGTTATGAGCTCGGCTCAGCTTGGCTCGGTAAACTAGTTGAGCTCGAGCTTGAGTTCTATGCTCGTTTAGGAAACGAGTCAAGCTCAAATTAGTTGTTACTTGGCTCAATTATCAAAGTTTGGCTCATTTATAGAGGCTAGTGCACTGAAAGAACCTAGCTCAAACACCTCCACAGTAAACAAGCCGAGCTCTAGCTAGATTATTTGGGCTTGACTCGAGACTTCGAGCTAGACTACTTTTGAACCACCCTAGCTCAAACACGTCAAAGCTTGGCTCGGGCTCGCAAACCTGCACGCTTCCCCCACTGTACAAACATGCAAAAAGCGGTTTCTAATTGATTTCAACTGCGCATCTACAAAACAACAGACAATTTTCCTCCCTCTGTTTCTTCTGTATTAAGTAGCTTATTCTGACATCAAATTCAGGGAACAAAACAGAATAAATTGGCCCCAAGAAAAACACATCCTTCAATCTGTCATAAAACGCGCTAAAACGTTGGTTCCATTGGCCGTCTGGCCTCCTAGAGCAGCAATCTCATCGTTCCTCGCATTGACCTTATCTTCAGCACAGAGAGAGGTTACGAGTTTGTTGGTGGCTGTAGTGATTTGGTCGATCATGTTGCAGACACGGTGTCCTTGCTGGAAGCCGGTTCCTTTTGGAGGTCCTTCACGATGATTTCCTCTAGCCGCTCGACTTCCTCGTCACTTCCAGTAGAGTCGACGACATCTTCCTGCAATGCTCCTCTCTGTTGGAAATATGTTTATTTTTTGTGTTAAAACTGAAAATACGAATGCAATAAAATTAGAACTCGAAACCTGGAAATCGATGAAAATGAAAAGGTGATCAAGGTGAGTGAAACACTCTGTACTTAAGACAGATCAGCGCGCCCGCCCCGCTTTCCGGTCTTCTACGGTTTGCATGTGGACGTCTCTATCTCAAAGACTACTGATCTTCACCGAACGGAAGTAAGAAGACTCCATCTATTCTAGAGCGAATCAAACTTGTGTTTATCTTTCTCATATGAACTAGAAAATACAAGGGAAATTCAAATCAACTAAAATGAATGAATGACACACCTGTTTATAAGACAACTTGGTACTTTCTACGAATAATACTGGGGAAGTGGCACATTTGTTCATAAAGGGCGCGCGTCCGTCCACAATGAACAATTGCCACTCAAACGACACGACTCCAAAAGGTGTCAATTTACATTCACGCCTAAAAGGAAATATTACATCCTATAATATTTTCCAACATTCTCTCTACACTAAAACTAGGGTTTGAATCTTCGGAAGTTGCAGTGGTGGGTTGGAGAGAGTCGTTGGAGTGGCTGGAGTTCTAGTCTAGTGCTAAGGGGGTACGTGGTTACAAACCACGACTTGAAAAGCGTGTTTGCTAAACACGTTTTCAAGGTGAATAATTTTTGTACACGTTTTCATGTACTTTGGGATTAAAGTTAAAAACACACGTTTTTATAATAACCTTGAAAATAAAATGCAAATAGGTTAATGAGCCGAGTGATTGCGCAGAGGGGTTCCAAATCGCGCGAAATTGGGAACTTGGGCGGTGATACGGCAATGTAGCTTCGATGAAAGGGTAAAGGCGGTTTTTATTATGTACTCCTACTTTACTCGGGTTTTGTTAGTAATACCCCCGAACTTTCAAGTTTTCTGCTTAAGCTCTCTAATTTTCGTAATTAAAAAAGACACCGAGGATTAGTAGCATACGACAACTTTTTCTCACCCCATGTCGATGATTAGGTTGCTAGCGGCAATTCAAGTTTTAATGAACCATAAATCCGATTCAATTCTTAACATAGTAATTTCGAGTTTCTCCCTTTAAGATTTTAACTCTTAAGGCTACACTACAAAGTTATGTTCTTTCCCGTTGGATGAAATGGTCTTTTTTTAGACTAAAGGCTATGTTTGGAAGTTAGGGAAAGAAAGAGAAAAGAAGAGAAAAAATAATTAAGAAGGAAGTTAGAGAGAAAATTGAAGAGAAAATGAGAGGAAAGTTAAATAGGAATTTGATTATTTTCCTTTATCTTCTTTAAGAATCAAACAAAGGAAGAGATTTTTTTTTTAATTTTCCCTTTCTTTTCATTTCTTTTCCTAACAACCAAACAAAGCCTAAATTATATGTACCAAAAAAACAAAGCCTAAATTATTATTCTCATGAAAGTTGTAGAGCTTAACTCTATCAATGCATAGTTTGAGGCTCACACAAAAAACTGCAGCATGTTTTAAAAATCGATTATTGTGATTATATGGGCAAGAGGGCTTTGAAAGCATTAGTTAAATTTGAAATACTCCCTTCGTCCGGATTTGTTAGTCCACAAACATACTCTTTCAAGTCCTAAAATGTTTGTCCATTTTCAAAAGTCAAAGCATAAAGTATGAAAATTTTACTTTTTTGCCCCTTTTCTAAAACTTAAAATAACAACACAAAAACTATTTTTTTTAAATAATGTGTTTACATTTTTGAATTTTTTTTGCACCGTATTAAAGTTCTCAATGAGATCTATCAAATAAGATCCATATTGATTAAAAAAATATTTTTTGCAACTACATTATTTTTTAGTTTGAAAATTGCACGTAGTTTCTTAGTGAACTATCAAATTGGAATGGAGGGAGTATTAAATGGCGGGATTGAGGATAAAATAGGAAATTAACAAACTCAAAATGTAATGGGAAAAAAGTTGAAATCCCCAAAACGGACCAACAAATCCGGGCAGGGAGTAGTTTCATTACCATTGCTAAATACGCTGGCTGTGTTTGGTTAGATAGTTTAGTTTAATTTTGATGATGTCATAAGGTGTAATAAGTGGAGAGAGATAGAGAGAAAAATGAGGAAAATGATGATGTCATCAAAACTAAAATTAAAACTAAAACTAAAACTAAACTGAGAAACGAACATGGCCGCTATCTCTATCCTTGTTAAGGGGTGAACTTAAAATGTAAAAAAGTTAGGGGTACGTATGAAAATAGCCTTTAGAGTTGGGGTAGTTCCACAGGTGGAACAAAACAAAATAGTGAAATTCTCTCTCTCTCTCTCTCTCTGAGATCGCCCATTTCGCCTTGGTGACCCAGTTGTGTGAAGAGCCACAGGGACAGTGATCTGGTTTGTTAAACACCATTGATGAGCGAGAAAGCTCAATAAAATGTGGAACCTGAATAATTTGATTTCAGGCGGAGACGAAGAGCTACAAGACAACCTGTTGGGTGACACTGAAGGCCTCTGCTCTCTCTCCCCTTTGCAGGTAACCCCTCAGCTATATCCCGCATACACACCCATCTCTCATTATCTTTTATTTCTCCTGTTGGGTTGAACTCTGTTTGTCATTTTGGATGAGCAGAGAATTTATGGATTTGCTGCCTGTTTGCTCGCTGGCCTGGTGCTCATGTTTCTGGTATGACCTAACAGCTTATTTGGATGAGGTGATTTCATGAGAAAAGAAAAGAAAGGGTTGTGGTTTTTACCCAAATCACTCATTTGGATTAGTCATTTTGCTGAGAAATGAAGAGAAGTACAAAAATGAAATGTTTTGATTGGCTCTCCCCTTTCTCCCCAACGGTGAGATTGAGTGAGAAAGGACCGTCCTTTCTTTTCTCACGTTTTCTCGCCATCCAAAGGGGCTGTAAATTTAGATACCCATAGACTTGTGTATGCTTTCCTTTGACATGCTTACCTTACTGTGGTTGGTTTGTTGCAAAAGAAAAGCAAAATCCCATCAGCCTTGTTGTGAAACCATCGCTCAATGCCTTGTGTAGCTTATATTAAACGTGCTAAAACCGTAATTCGTTCTACACAAGGAAGATTTAGACTGCTTATGCTCTTGGAATTAGACATGAAGTGCGTGCGGAACAGACATTTTCTTAGCGAGAGATGGTAACCCACATAGTGTGTTACTTTGTTGGTGATGGGCAATCTTTGAGTTTTACCCTTGTAATCGGATCTGATGCAAAACACCATTCAAAAGCATTGAGATTGGGTAAGTTGTCAAAACAGATCGCCAACGTTTTGATAACGCAAGTTCTCAAATTTGGAGATAGTGGTGTGATAAGTTGATAACGTTATGATTAATGCATGAGTACTTACAAAGTCTAAAATACATGAAATACAGGAAAAATATTGACATGGGAAATATCTAAAAACAATGTGAAGGTACAAATTTTGTTCCGAGATTTCTATTTTGTCTGACATTATTCTTTCGTGGAACAATGTATTCGTGCAAAGTTCATGGAAGCTTATTTAGCTACCAATTAATTTCTGTCGGTGCAAAGAAATCAAGAAGCTGTAGCATGTTCTGCTTGTTGGTCTACCAGATAACAAAGATTGATCTTTTTCCATTCCAAGTTAGTTATCTGTGACTGTGATTGTAGGTTTTTTAGACCAAATGTCGGTAAGGAGTTTTGTGTTTGTCCTCAGTCCTTCATACTGCAGACTATTGAATCTAATTTGTCGTGTTTTCATGGTCTGAGGGATATAGCATATTTTCGCTTGCCCTTGCATTTGTACTTAACTGTACTACTCCGATGTATTCCTCTCCTTCCTAGGGAGGAGGAGCCTTTGGACCTTTTCTTCTTTTCTTTTTCTTTTTTTTTTGTTTGTTTGTTTAGATTACTTGGAAACCTCTTCATCTCTCTTTTTTTGCCCAGAAAAGAAACACACGGCCCCGCAAAGGGCCTTTTTGTTGTTAATTGGCTCTAGGGCCGCTTTCTTCGGGTTTGGCTTATTAAAGTACTCAATTCTTTTTTTATGAGAGTGTCACTAACAAGTCTCTTTCTCCATATCTACATTTCCACATTGACTGTTGACTGGGAATCATGGTTTGTTAGTCAAATAGGACAGCACTTTCTTACTGAGATTGATGACAGAAGTTGCCTCTTTCTCTACTTGAGTTGTGTGAAATTTCCCAAATTCCTGTTCCTGCAACAGTTCGTGGTGATCACCTTCAATGTTGTGACCACAACAGTTCCATGGTTATAGACTTTCTTGAAGAGTGCCCCAAACTGTTTGTCACGTTTCCTCGTGAGATCATCACGGAATATTTATAGTTGTCTACCTTTCCCTATTCCCATTATCCTCTTTACGGTCATATTGCAAGGTTTTGAGGGGATGAAGGGCAAAGCTAATTAAGGGGCATATTCTCTAAATGAAACTAGTATAGATGTTAGAGGATAGAATTGATGTTGTTCCTGTTTTATCTGTCTGAAGAAGTTGGGCACTTTCCCCGCTTTTTGTAGGATGTCATATGATCTGTACACCATTTTTGTTATTTTAGATGCTAGTTAAATTTGTTGCAGAAGAAATTTAACAAGTTACCAAATAAGCTATTGGTCAAATTTCGCAATGTAATATCTTACAATGCCTGTGTGTGCGCGCGCGCGCGCGCGAGACACCCAGACCAAGCTAAGTGTTCCAATCAGTTTGGGTGGGGTATGTGAATCCTTTTCTCTCGGTTTCACTGTGTATAGGACTCTAGGGCTATAGGTTTAGTCAAATCTAATAAGTTTATTTCAATTCTACAATTTAGTTCTTCCGCTCCCCTGCCAACCCCATAGCTCTTTCGTATTGTTGCATCTACTTGCTCTGAAAGAAAAAGAGCTAACCAATCTTTACTTTAGCGAGCAATGTTTTCTGTTTCTTTTTAGCTGCCAATCTTTACTTAAATTTGGGAAAATATATTTTACATATATTCATGTAAGTCAAATGTTGTTGCTGAACTCCAAGTTCTAGATATGATTTTCCATTGGTGCCACTTGACATTTCTTCTATCTTGGGTAATTTGCAGTCGTTGATTGTCTTTGCGAAACCCATCAAGTTTGCACTATTATTTACCTTTGGGAACATGCTGGCTGTCGGAAGGTATGTTAATAAGCATAAAACACATCAAATGTTCTTGTCAACTTTGGCCACGCGATGGCTGTTGGAAGGAAGCTACTAAGCTTATTGGCTCAGCATGCTTTGTTCATTTAACGTTTTATACTTGGACGTGTGCCTTGGCTGAATTGCAAACCTGGTTTTGATGGATTTCTTGGTTAATCCTTCATGGAAGTCTGATAACTCCACATTTGTCTCAACAACTGAATACTTAACTTACCTTAATTGTTATTTCTTCGGAGTTTAAACTTGAAACTGTGTGTGGCAGCACAGCATTCCTTATTGGACCTGGGCAACAAATAAGAATGATGCTTGACCCCGTCCGCATTTATGCAACAGCTATTTACATTGGTTGTGTTGTCTTAGCTCTCATCTGTGCTCTTTGGGTAAGTCTGTGAACTTGACTGAACAAAAGTTCATTTGCATTGTCTTCATTTCTTCGAGGAGATGTAATGTGAGTTTGTGAATATTGAGAATGAATGTTACAAGTTTATCCTAGCCAATCACATTTTCTGCATTTGTCTTCTGGATTGTTATGCTTTATTTCTCCACATCAATATCCTCTTGGATGGGTTCTAGAGGAAATGTAGATAATCCAAAAATGTCAAATACCGAATGCAGAAGAACAAACGAAATGAAACGGCTCAAAATCGCAAAGAACAGAAACCATTTGTTTATTTGCACCTTCTCTACTCATGGCCTAGTTCCTTAGACTTGTGTCCTGCAATTTTGGATGCTCAATAGGATTTCCAATAGAATCAGCTCTTGCACAATGCTTATAGTAACTATTTTGAGCACATATCTATTGTCTTGCAGATCCATAGTAAGATCTTGACACTGCTGGCTATTATATGCGAGATTTGTGCCCTCATTTGGTGAGTTCTTTCGTCATGCATAGTTCTTGCTTGCTTATTCAGGCACTCTTCCTTCTCTAATACTAATGCAAACTCCGGATATTTTTGGTCATTTGTTTTTGTCATTTTCTTTGCACTCTACTTTACCTAATCGAAAGTTCACGTATGCTGTTTAACCAACTCCCTTAATGGAAGTTCCTTGTATCAGAGCTTTCTTACGATGACAAATTCCGTCCATGTTGCTCATGCAACCATTTTTGTTGTGTTTCAGGTACAGTTTGAGTTACATTCCATTTGCTCGTAGAGTGGTTTCTGACTTGACGATACGTTTGTTTGACACTGAGATCTAGACTCTGCAATTTGAAAGAAGCATGGGGAAAAAAACTAAGACACCGAGGTTTGTTTGATTCTTATTGTTCCTTTTATTGTTTGTTTCATTCATTTGTGAGGTTGCACAAGAGGCGTTTCTGTTTAAGTTGGTTTGCTCAAAGTAACTGGAAATTGTTTACTATTTCGGGTTCTGGGTTTCTGCACCAATGCCATTTGTTTTCTTTTGATAATCTCCTACTTTCTTCTTGACAAAAAATCCCAACAGCTGATGTCCCATGAAAAGGAATCTTTATTCCCTCTTGCCTTTTTAAACCAAACAGAGAGATACAAAATTTGATTACAGATTCACAGAACACATGATTCTCGCTTCAACTACATCTTCATGCCAGTCTACCTACCACGTAAAAGGAGAGTGTTTTTGGAATCAAGAAGACTTATCACCACGTTTATGAAGCTTTCACAGATATTGTGTATCTACTTTATTGTACTATGTGGACCATGGGCACTTCTAGTGCAGCAGTGCGATGAAGATGCTTGGAATAAACAAAACAACCATGCCCTTATGTGCATCATCTTTGCAAGCAAAAACATCTATAATGATAATCGGATGCCCTTATCACGGTATCACCATGCTTGTGCAATGAACACCGGACTAGGTTGGGAAAAAAGAGCATTTTATATTTTGTTTTACCAATGGGCGGTTGGTTTAGTGGTTGGCAACTTGGACTTGGTTGGACAATGCCCAAGTTCAAGTCTCCGTAAGCCCTTGTTGGGGCTACACATACTATTAACAACATCTACACGCGGTGAGACAGGATTTAAAAGTGGGACAAGATTTAAACTTTAATTAGTTTGCCATTCGGTGTCTTGGACCCTCAAGTTTCCCTTAAACTACATGATCAATTTATTCATTTTGTTTTGATAACCAGGTGCCTGGGTAAACTTATGTGTATCTCGACCAATTTATTCAATTATGAGTGACAAGTTACACCACGTCAGCTTATCAACTATACGCAACGCAACGGTTAAATGAAGTGCTTTCTCAAGTTAGGAGGAAATCATGTGGGATCTACTTGTACACTTATCGAAAGAATTTGAGTAACTATTTAAATAAACATAAGAGTAGATTGAGAAAGGAAAAATTAACAAATAGGATGGCCAAGTAAACTTTGACTTGACGAGCAAATGAGTGGGTTGGTGGATGCACGTTAACTCTGGATGATTAGTTGCTCAAATTTCATGGTTAATAACCTAATTAGCAATTGATAAGACTAATTGGGCTCACTCACTCTCAGTCACAATTCTCAGCTACCCCTTTCTCCCCCAACTGGATCATCAACTACTACTCTAATCAACCTACCACCATCTACCTACTCTCCGATACGGGTTTTTCGGCCTAAGAAAAAGAGTAACGACAGACAAATTAACAAACCGAAAAATTTTACGCAATTTTTTTATAGACCGAGTGAGACGCTACAAAATCTACACCCTCCATTTTAAAAAAAAAAAAAATCCACCAATTTCGTTTTTGTAACAAAAATGTGGGTATATATATATTTTTTTTAATCGGTAATGTAGTTATATGTTAGGAGTACTATTTTGTTGAACCGCACAAATTTCAGAAACTGATAATTTTATGAGAGAGTTGTGAATAGAGACTGGATTTATCTTGTCTGAAGACTAAAATAAAGCATGTAAAACAAGAGCAGTAGCTCGGGCACAGGTCTTTCAAGTATTTCTCATCAAAGGAAGCGGGGCGTGCTGTCCCCGAAGAGACAGCATCCATGTTGAGCTGATCATGGCCATTGAATAGTTGTAAATTGTAGTTTGGTTAATTTAAACAGGATGAAAATGGGAAGCATTTTACTTTTTAATCAGCAGCGTTACATACCCAGAATTTTTACTCAGAATATTACACAGAAAGTTAATCTAAGCCACTGATTTCCCAGAATTCTTACTCAGAATATTACCCAGAAAGTTTAATCTAAGCCATTGATTTCACTTTCTGGATTATGTTTTGGATAAAAATTTCTGGATTATGTTTTGGATAAAAATTATGGGTATTTAGCATTTTCACTTTTTAATTTAGTTTGTAATTATAATTAAAGAAAGAGGATGAGATTAGCAGCAGTCTCACCAACGTGGGCAATTGTGTTTCAGACAAATTAGATTCCAGCCGCCATTGCCACTAATTATTGTCAGACAAATAACTTGATTTGGGATCATCTTTAAGTCAACTAAAAATGATTTATTACCTTTACGAGATACGTTCACATTTTTAATGTCATTATTAATTGAAGGGATCTTTTTTTTTTTTTTTGGGCTGTTTTTTAATTATTTTTTTTCTTGGGTAGGTGAAGAGCAGACTCTTGAATTTTGACAGTTGAAATCTTTGTGAGCACTGGGCACCATGTTCTTAATTTTAGGTGGCCTGCAAATCTTTCAGCCGTATCAAATGGGTCCCATCCAAACCCACAAAATGGGATTCGGGGACCCTGCAGCGCACATCGCAACCGTCCATCTTGAAAATCAATAGTCCAGATTCGCTAAAGAATTTTGATTGGTAAGAAAGAATTTTGACCAGTAAGAAAGCGTCTGTAAATCTAGAACATTAAAAACACGTTTAGACTGTTGAGATTGATACACTACACAGTCCAGCGCATATGCTTCGCTACAGGATCCCCAACCCACAAAATGGTCAAGATTTTGGTGAGCTTAGACCATCTCCGAGAGGATCAGCAATTTCCCTTAAATTTTTTGTTTTCGCCGTAATGTCAAAAGACAGACAATTTTGTTTAAGAATACCGTTTCGTTCATTTACTAGTTAGAAGGAAGACTTGTTTTCAGGTTATGTACAATCTAGTGCTATAAACCGTAAATATCAAAAATCCCATGAGAACCGGTAAAAGTTGCATTCTCTTTCTTCAAAACCCCGTCAAATTGCCAACTCGACGACAACAATCTTAGAGACCAGTAAAAATCTAATTCTACGAGAAAGTGAGATCTTAAAAATTAATGAAAAGGTTTAAAAAGTCAAAATTCGAAGAGATATCCTTGGTGCGCAAATCGGTTGTCTTGAACATCGCGCTGTTATTTTTTTATGGATTTTTATTTTGTTGTTGTCGTTTGTTTTTCTTTTTTTTTTGTTTGGACCTTTTGGGTCCTTTTGTACTTGATAAGCCCAAACCGACCTCCTGCACAACTCGAGTACAAAAGCCCGACTCGGCTTATAAATCAGCTCGGTCATACGTGACCGAGCTGAGCAAAAGGGCAAGATGTGTTTCCTCAGTTAAATCTAAGCGAACAAAGAGGAATATTCCTATCCCTAGCTTATCGGAACAAGATAACCCTAAGGGGTATTAAAGGTTTATGCAACTCAAAGGGATTGCGAGTCTAATCTCTATGAGGAACAAGAAACCTAACCTACAACAAAGTTATAGGATAAACATCAATAACCAGGAACCAAGACTCCAAGTCCTAAAGGGACTCTACCACCCTGAATGCCTGTAAAAACTAACCAGATGACTCAAGAAATGTACGTCATTCATGGAACCCAGTAATTAATAGATATTTTATACCACATCAAGAATCTACTCACTTAGACATCGGAGGCTGGTTGGCAAACACTACACTGGTGTCCCAAGCTTAGTTTTGTTTTGCAGGTCATTGTTCGAGGAACGCCGGAAATTGCTTCATCAGTACTGTTTGTGTTTGGTTTATGAATATATATTTTGAGAAAAAAAAAAAACTTTAATCTAGCTAGTTTAGCCCTGGACTAGCGCCAAATGAGAAAGAAATACACTAATTGCAAGGAGTTAGTCGATCAAAATAAGCAATGGGTTTACTAGATTATCTCGAGCTTACAACAGTTACAAGCTTAGGGCGTTAAATTAACTTTTTACCGTTTTTTATGTGATGTATATTGTAAGAGAATGATCTGTCTTGGTTTTAGGAAAAAACTGTTTTTTGTTAATGGAACGGGCCCTTAATTTTACGGCCCAAAAAAAAAAAAACCCCCTCGAGAGTTGAGACCATTAAGAGCTTGTTTGGGAGCCTCTTTTTTGATTTTTTGGTTTCTCTTTTTTGGTTTATGGATGTTTGGCAGCCAAGGGGAGAAATAGTTTTTCCAAAAACAGTTTTTCCATTTTGAACAATCTGGGCCAGAAACCAAAATGAGGTCCAAGGCTCCTTTTCCATTTCTCTTTTTCCCATTTTCAGTTTCTCCTTTTTCGTTTCCCATTCTACCCCTTCTCCCCCACGTCCAAATTTCTCCAGTTTCTCCAGTTTTAGTCGATTGACGCGAACCATCTTTTACGTTTGTGTCAATACGGTAATTTGGGATTCTATGCTAAATGAACTTATCCTGCATTTTGTTGATTGGTTAAATTTTGGAAGTTATAAATGCATGCGTTTGAACTTTGAACAGGTTGAGGGAGGTGGGTTTTTTTTTTTTTTCCCCGAAATGTCTATGAATCTTCTCAAGTCCAAATTTTTTTCCCACCCCACAACAATCTGGGCGATATTGGATATTGGATAAAAATATTGGATGGGTTCCATTTACTGTAACAATAATGGGCAATTTTTTTGGGCAAATTTTTTTTCCCACGTCCAAATTTTTTACTGTAACAATATTGGATAAAAAAAATGTATTTTCAAAATTGGATGGGTCCCATTTACAAAAATATTTCCCAATTAGAATTTTAAAAAAATGCTAAAAACAATATTCGTGTACATTTTTATAACATAATTAATAATAAGGGCAAAATGGTAAAAAATCAATCCATAACTCATTTTCATCAATCTTCTCCCAAACACTACTACTTTGCAAAATGCATTCTGTACATTTCTCCCAAACACTCCTCCCAGATTCAAAACTCATTCTGGCCATAATCCAAAAAGCCAAAAAGCCAAAAATGAAAAGCTGAAAAGTAGGCTCCCAAACACCCCCTTAAATACTCTATTTGCACGATCGATAATTTCGGTTTTGTTTTAATTTTAAAAATTAACAATTCTTGCCAACTTTACCATCGAGACCCTCTCTCTCCTATTCTATATGCATAAAGCCTATTTTAAATTCTTGTTATGCTATCACATTAATTTTCTCATGCCGTCACAAATTTGTACTTGATTTTTATCAATATAACTTTGTATCTGCTGACTTTTTTTTTAATGCAAAATCGTCTGCATTAGTTATTAAATTAGTAGAGTGAGCACTACACAATTAAGCACGCATGCAATTAGAGATGGAGAGATGTGTGTGTCTGTTCATTCACTAGCTCGAAAAGCCAATGCCCCTTTCTCCCTTGACCCAATCAACCCCGTCCATTTTCTGACAGCTGATATTAGCCTTCCATTTCGCAGACCGTTACCTCCGAAAGTCGGAAAATGCTAAGTACCTAGAAAAAATTATCCCGAAAACTACCCCGTTGTTGCGAGAAGTCAACTTCTTTCAGTAGCCTAGAATCAACCAAATTAAATATTGAACCGATGATATCACTTGTATGACTTATGTAAATATTGTATGCAAAATATTTAAGATTATCCTCATCGTCGTCACCTTTGAAATGACAAAAGCAGGCAAGTTCGCCGCGTCTTCTATGATCCATGCTATGTAGCACGAACATAGACATAGATACGAGTACGACGATACTTACAAAGAGGGGCAAAACTAAGGGGGGTGCAAGCGGGGGCCCGGGCTCATGCACACCCCCAATTATCCAATTTTTCGACTATATTTTAGATTTTGTTTGTGAAAATTATGTAGGAAGGTCCCCTCAAAATTGTGTTAGTAATATATAAGGATGATATTTTGTTGTTGATTTATGTATGTATAGATATGATTTGGTGCCCCACGATAGGAATCCTGCGTTCGCCACTGTTTACAAAATACGGAGTAAGAACAGACGGCAGGAGAAGCAACAAATTTTTCTATTTGTATTTTTAAAAAATCCATGCGTAACTTCCAAGTATTTTTCTGTCTCTTGTGCCTCTATAGTAAAATTATTGTATAAAAATCAAATGGACAGGTCACATATTATACATGTACTAGCGAATGCCCGTGCCTGAAGGCACGACACAACGTGTTTTGAACGCGACGAAATTAAATTATCCTTCTCTAATTTTGACCTCCCTTCCAACGAAACCGACTTCTCTGAGAAGTCTTTTTTCAAATAAAATTGAAAGAGAGATAATCTAACAAATTACGGTAACCAAATAATGCTAATGAGATTTTCAATCAAATTTCATTTTTTTCATACCGGCAACCACCGATTAACCAATACAATTCTATTCGTCCAACTACTAAACCAAACCAAAAAAAAAAGACATTAGAATAAACGACCAAAAAACATATGTAAATCCTAGTCATCTTCAATCCTAGTGGCAGGTATTCAAAGTACTCTTTGTAGCTTCACTCTAGTAACCATTCTTTTGATGCACGTAGCTCCTAGCGCCTAAAGACACACCGTACCAAAGAAAATCCAACCCAACTTGAACGCATTATCTGTCCTTACAATCGGCGTCTATCACAATTAAGATTCAAACATGGACCATCTAACTAATTTCAGCAAATGAATTCAAGAAAAATAAAACAGTCTCAAACAATTAAAATAACCAAACCTGTCTTCCATTACTTGCTTTCAATGATAGCATCTGAGATAATAAGAACGTCTAATCAAATGGGGTTCCAAAAGATTCAATTAATAGGAGTTACAAAAGATTCACTAACCAGGGAGTAGAGTCTTGAATTCTTTCTACTCAAAAAGCTCCAATTAAAATGGTTACAAAATCCCTACATCTTCAATCCCAGCCAAGCCATAAAACTCCAAATCACATCTAAAACAATAGTTCATGCTGTACATCTGAACACTTCTGTTCTTTTATTTACCATATAAAAAAAAGCATTTCTATCCTGTTGCCTAGTAGTGAAAAAGAAAAAGAATCTGCAATATTTTGAGAAGTTTTCCAGTGAGATCAACTTCAAGAATCCCAGCCAAGGTGCTAGCTGTATTAGAAAAGCATACCAGGTATTCAATAGATATCACACCTTCCTATCAACTATTTCCCAAGGTCCATCAACTCAGCCACTGCCTTATCACCATCACGAACAAATTCCTAAAAAAGAAATATTACCTCTGAATTTTAAACAAACCCCATAAACATTTCAGTCATTCATTTTCCTGTGCGTATCCTACTACTAAAATAGCCGGAAGTGCTAAGCAACATGCACAAAGAGAGAAAGAAAAATATGCAGAAGTACCTGTGAAGGATATAGTATCCACATTATAGTTTCCACACTAAAATCTCAGTGCTGAAAGCTGCAGTTTACTCTCTTCCTCCTCCGTGTGCCCAAGATGCGAGGCTCCAACTACGGTACTCTCTCTCACATGTGTTAGAAGATCTGCTAATCAAACATTCCAGTTGGCAAGAGAGAGAGCATTTGTTTAAAATGCAAATGCTAAAACTCCTTTAAATGTTCCAACTTATTAGCTAACACCATACAAACAGATGTGAAGTGCCAAGCCAATGGACTTTTTCCATTTAAAAGAGGTCCAGTTAGAATTTCCGGATTCTCTTGACTGGAAACATTGTTTAGAACAAAAAACTACTAAACTTTTATTAGTCAAGAAACCAATTCATGAAGTGTAGCTACAATTGCTTCCAAATAGAGCATCTATCAGAATCTAGTTATCGGCCAATAAATATGTTACTAATACCTTTAGAAGAAGAAAGGTTGACATTTGTGGTGCTATCATTTTGCAGAAAGGGAAACAAAAGAGAGAGAGAGAGAGAGAGAGAGAGAGAGAGAGAGAGAGAGAGAGAGAGAAGATTTCACTGCTATTCAAACAAACTGGAGCCAAATGTTTTGTACAAAGAAGTATGTACAAAAGTTAACAAACACAGGAAAGCATGTCATGTTCATGAAAATGTAAAAAAGAAAAGAAGACATTGAAAGTCGTCCCTAAAAAGGTACATCCCCAGAGCCTACTAACGATGAAAGTCTCCAAAACTCCTCATCATAATTGTGCGAAACGTCCTCGTATCAACTTTTATGAACCATTACCAGCATGCACTACAACCTAATTACGTGCGCGAAGTTTTTTTGAAAGATTCTCTCAATAGCAAAACCAAGAGCCTAGATAAGAATTGTAATAGTCTTTGTTATGATCCAGTGCAAGGTATGGGACTTGTCCCACATCGGGAGTATGGGCTCCTGGTGGGGGGTTTATAAGTCCCTGGGCACCCTTCCCCCTTGAGCTAGCTTTTGGGGGCAAGTTCTACCCAAGGGCTTGTAACAGTCTTCAATCTCAAATGAATCCCAACCTAACAAATAGGATTTCTAATACTGAAGCTCGTGATAAACCCTAAAAAAATAGTGACTACTTGATATAGCAGAACCTTACCAATTTCATAGGTGATATCTTTTTCCCAGGTAAATCCTTTGGCCTTCTCTTCCACAAAGAGTCATCTCTACCTCTCTTCTCCCGTTGCATTCCTAACATACCCAATACGCACACCACATCTTATCTCGGAAAAAGATAAGCAGTAGAATAAGTTGGGCGGACAAAAAGGGATTAGTAACACCAAATTAAGCATTAGGACCTGTTGTCATGAAATAAAAATAAAGCGAGCATTAAAAAAATGCTTTATACAGATGTGCATACTTGTTGCACTACATTCCTATAATATATCAATAACAATTGCAAGTTCTAAGTATAGTAGCAACAACACGACTTTGAGAATA
Source organism: Vaccinium myrtillus (assembly GCA_016920895.1). Taxonomy (NCBI): domain Eukaryota; kingdom Viridiplantae; phylum Streptophyta; class Magnoliopsida; order Ericales; family Ericaceae; genus Vaccinium; species Vaccinium myrtillus. The sequence goes on along the minus strand of CM029280.1, from coordinate 28,521,933 downwards.
TCAGTACCACTGATCCTAAAAGATACATAAATCATAAGAGAAAATTAAAGAAAGTAGAATACTCAATTTAGTACCATAGAAAAGAAAAAGACCGAAGCGTGCAATGAATGCACAGATTTTAAACTCTGACATATACCAAACCAATGTCTCACAGCAAGAAGAAGAAAAAAAGGAACGGCTACCAGTCGCAACAGTAAGGCCAGTAAAAATCCCATTTCAACTTGAAGGCTATAGCCCAAAACTCAAAGCTCCCATGTATAACCCGAGCTAAAGGCACTCAACAACAAACCATAACACCAATCACTGACTCACACTGGATAAGTCAGTCAAGTTGGCCATACTTGTCTTTTCTCAGCCAAAAAATACGGAACGTTAAGGGTCTATGTAAAGTATAGAGAAGAGATAAAAAGGGTTTACACCTTAGGGTTTGTTAACAATATGGATAACCGTTTGAAAGAGAAGAGATAGAGAAAGTAGAGCTACCTCATATCCGTCGTTCGGATTTCATGGTCCGGTGGTTCTAAGAACCGTCGAGCAGTTTCTGAGCAGTAGTTTGGGTTTCACAATCTGCAGCCAAGGTAGAAACAAACCAACCATGATTTCATTCAAATATGGAACGTTAAGGGTCTATGTACTATAAAGAAGAGAGAAAAAGGCTTTAGGCCTTAGGGTTTGTTGACAATATGGATAGCCGTTTGAAAGAAAAGAGAAAAAGGCTTTAGGCCTTAGGGTTTGCTCCTCATCGCTCGACTCTTGAAACTAAAATAACATCGTCAAATATCAATCGAGAAAGAAATAAGATTGCCTCGGACTCCACACATCGAGAGAACTCAAACCTAGCTATAGGCAATCGAGCTAAAAAATAGTTATTTTTCTTTTGTGTTCTGGAAAAATAAAATAAGATTGATCAATTTTTGCTTTTAATAGGAGCTAGGAGAACCTCAAGATGAATAATAGGACACAACCATTTTAGTTAGATTCATCATGCATGCATAGCCTTAAAATAAATTGGGGTAAATGCATGCTAAATAGTTATTCGAGTCTCAATCCTTTCAGTTGGCTCTTTTTTCACCAACTTATCGCCAAACATTACAGCCACAATTGAATCAATTTTTAACGTAGAAATACCACTACAAAGATAGAGAGTAAGAAATAAAATCATACCATCAAAAGTGGTTTCTATTGGACCCTCCATACAATCGCCAAATCATACCTGGAAAGGGAAAAAACAAAATTGGTTGACACAGCACTTCACAATTAGAAGGATTTCTGATCAAAAGAAGAACCGACCATCTCCAATAGGACCAATACCAACAAAAATCCATAGGCAAATCAAAACAAAAAAATGGAGAGTTCAAACCTTCATTTCCTCTTGACCATCTCCACACATCAAATATTTAAATGCTAACAAAAAAGATAATAATAACAGAAAAGAAAGATATGGACAAATACCCATAGACGTCGGTCGAATATATGCAAGGGACGCATTTGGGACCTTTGCCCAAAATGGATCAAATGCACGTTCTGGTGGAGGAGTAACTGAGCGAGGTTCAACCAAGGGATATCCTTGCTGGTCACAATAATTAATATTATGGACTCTCCGTCATTATTTCCTTAGGATTGATGGTTTGTGAAATGGGCTTCATGTTTTTCTCTCGCACATTTCATCAAACACGTAGAATGCAAGTAAGTTACACAACCATCAAACTGTATCAATGCTGTGTTTGGGACCCATTTAAGATCAAGGGTTTCATCAAACTGTATCAATGCTGTGTTTGGAAAACAAATTCATGAAGATTTTCTAAATGCTATACTACTTACCGGTGCGAAATTTGGACGTGAACCCCCAGTGCTGCGGTTGCAGAGATTCCTGTTCTATGTAATGAGTGGACTGCAAATGCTTTTTGATTCCATGTCTCTGCACCGTGTGTGGCTGTGATCGGCACCGTGTGTGGCTGTGAAAGGAGCGTGCACCTTGGGGGAGAGGGTGGCTCTGTGTCTGTGTGTCTGAGAGAGAGAGGGAGAAAGGGAGACGTTTGGCTCTGTGTTTGAGAGAAAGAGAGAGAGGGAGAGAGCGCATTGACGGGGGAGAGATTCCAGGGGTAGTCGTGGATAAGTGGGGGAGAGATTGCAGGGGTGGGCTGTTCCTCAACCGTTTTTGTTGAGCGCCAATTCTTAATTCCAGTGTCTGTGTGAAAACAAATCTCAGCCACTCGTTTAGGACATGTTAAGTCTGGACCCTTAGATTTATGTAAGGATTCAAAACCTGAGCTCCCTTATTATATAGATATTGACGTATTCGTAACATATCCGGCACAAATACGATGACTCTACAGGACTTTCAGTGTGTCTATCGAGATTCTATTCATAGTCAATTACGTTTATATCCTTGCCACTTTGTTCTTGTCGTTATTGTTCCTTCAATCATTCTATATTAAAAGGAAATCCTCCGTTAGGCTTTCGCTGATCTATTTTCAGTTCCAATTTTTCCTCTCTTTTGGCCTTTTGTGTCCAAGGGGGGACTCACCACCATGAGGTTCTCTTAATCCAATTGATTCACGTTTCTTTTTTTGTTTTTGGCACAGCTGGCCCAAGACCAAGGGGGACTCACCGCCATAGTATCCAATTACAGACCAAGGGGGACTCACCGCCACAGTATCCAATTACTTACTTCCCGTTTCTCTCAACTTTTTGCACAGTTGACCCAAAAAATCACAACCTAAAAATTTTCAGTCATAACTACATAATCTTAGCCTAAAAATCTCTCTTACGTTTTTTTGTCCTTATCTATGTGATTTTATTGGGCGTTAGTGATAGGTTAGTCTTTGAAATCTTCTTGTGTTCTTTTTAAGTTTTGGGCATTAATATGTATATTGACTATTGTTTGCTTGAACAGTTTGGCCTACGGAGAAGAGTTGAGTTGCTAATGAGTTGTGTTTTTTCATTCTTTTGGCCTTTTGTGTGTTTTGTGGTCCTATTTTGTCCTCTTATTTTGGTCTTTTAGTCATTCACGTAAACATTGAATGAAACAAAAGAGTTTTTTGGAATATGGGTATGACTCATGTTCTTATTTACTCAAACAAGACAAAACATCTAATGAAGTAAAAAAATTGTGTGGAACAAGTTAACAATGTCTCTAAGCCAATTAATTGGTTCCTCCCATTTAAAATAACCTACAATTTCAAATAGAAAAACTCATGATTAATTGGTTTCTCCCATTTCTTTTTACCCTTTTGTGTTTGGTTTCTCCCATTTCTTTTTTCATTCTTTTTACCCTTTTGTGTTTTGTACAAGCCGCTATTGGATAATTGCTTGGTTGAGAGTGAGCAAATTGAACACTCAATTTAGGAGTATTTGTTTCTATGGACCTTGGAGCATCCACGTGCTACACTGGATATTCTTCAGACATACACACCACATGCATAGAATCTATACGTATACGCATAAAGAGAGAAATTTTGACAAGATAGTTTCTTACTGGTCAAAGTATACTCTTACAAGTAACAAAGTTTCATATTATGATATGCACTGCATGGTGCAGCGCTGCACTATCCCCGCTTTAATTCCACAGTGATCGCACTTATATATTCAGAAAGATACTTTTTCATACCATATCATGAAAGAGGAGACAATTCCAGGAAAGATTCATCGAACAAAGAATGCTTTATTGCTCACGAGTCACAGCATAGGAACGAAAGCTATCTTTTTTGGGCAAGAAAAGAAGAGATTCTTCAAGAGAGAAGAAAAAGTAGGATCCCAAATTATAGTGGGAAAATGAAATCAATGAGCATATTGACAAGGAAAAGAAAAGACCTCGTTAGTTTCATTCACCATGTGTTGCACAAGCACAATAAGCAATGATTAAAAGGAAAAAATAAAAAATAAAAAAGTCTGGCTTTGTGATTATTATGATATCCATTTCGCTATATTTGCAACACTTACTTGATTTAAATCAAGGGTAGTGCTAATGCCAAAACTCTTTTTGATTGTCAAAACTCAAGTGCATGAACTGGCTTGTACTCACGTGTAAAGTACAAACTATTTATGCATTGGAGTTTTGGCACAAATCAAAAACAGTTTTGGCATTATCACTACCCAGTAAATCAATTGAATAACAGAAAGAGTTTGAACGATCCATTTTTCTCATGAAAAATCTAAAATTTTGCGATTTCTACCAATATTAGATTAACCTGATATTTGAAATGGCTAATATTCATGCCAAAAACCTTAAAATGAACGATTTTAATTGTCAAAACATGTAACAGAACCCACCCTATTTGGTGGTGTGTTTACCCGTAAATCAATTTGAATCCGATAAAAATTGTCAATTTGAATTCTTATAGGCTTATATAATTTTTAGGAGGAGCTTCCCAAATGATAAAATTAATATTTGCTAACCTTTGCTTTTTCTTTCGCCTTCACGTTCGTGATTTTTGTTTTTTGTTTTTTTATCGGCACGTTCGTGATATTTGTTCCCGCAAATTCGTGTTATAATTACAAGTTACACGTGCAATTTTAAAGTTGCGGGATGTTCTAACAATTCTCTGGCACAGTGGCAGACACATGAGATTGTAAATTTCGCCTAATTTGCAGGGACCCCTCTTCAATAATTTTACAAAAAAGTCTAAAAGTATACTAAAAACAGGAATTTTTTTTGAGAGAAGTACAGGAGCCAAACACCCACTCCTGCCCCTGCTCTGGCGGCTTATGGAATGATCAAGTCAGAAGATTTTGATTCCAAGACCTTGACTCAGAAAAATAGGAGTAATACTTTTCTTTGCAAAGCATCTTTATCTGGCTTTAATCCATCTTTTCTTGTTTGATAAGTGCTTTAATTCGAGATTAAGGTAGACAACGAATATCAAAAACAGTTTACCCGTGATGTAATCACACGGTACGATCTTATTAATCCTTGAAAGAAAAATGAAAAAGTTAAACGGATCAATAGCACACCAGCCAGCGTACCCAAGATTCAAAAAGCCAGGAAGACATGTCGGTAGCCAAACAACAGGAACAAAGAGGAAAAAAACACACCAAAATCCAAATATAAGAATCCGATCATAAACCAGCCCAATTAAGACCGCAGAAAATACCAAAAATCAAACCGAAGCAAAGCAGCAAAAATCGAAACTGGAAAGCCCGAAACCGGCAAAAACCAACACTTCTACTAAAAATATCCCGGAATCAAGCAGCCAGACATAACAAACAGCAACAGCCTCTCTAGGCATCAGCAAAACCACCGAGCAAGCAAAATTAGACATTAAAACTCCAAAGAGTGAGGGGCATCTTACTTTTGCTACTAAGAGTTGCTTTGACTAAATAAACCAGTTTTGGTATATTTTTCTTGTCTTTCTTTAAAAAAATTACATTTGTTAGTTTTGCGTCGATTTTTTTGTTGTTTTTTGGTTCATTTCAATGAGAGTAATCTAAAAATTATAAAATGATGATCAAAATTAAAAAAAAATGTTCGTTAAAGAAAAAAATAATCCAATTTTTTGTGGTTTATTGGATTTTTTTGTCTTTATTCAAATAATTTTATACTTTTTAGATTTCTCTCATCGAGACGACCAATAAACCACAAAAAAATAAACACAAAACTAACAAATGTAAAAAAAAAATTGAATACTATGATTTATTGCCAAAGCAACCCTAAATACTTTGCCAAATCCATACAACCAGCTTTAATCATGCATGGAAAAGATTGGGCCCCAAGCCCCATCATTTTCATGAAAAAGTGGAGTTAAAAGGCAGGTCATTTAACAGGTTGAGCCTTGTACCCTAATAAAGGAGTGGCCAAAAATGGGCGAAATCAACGTGCGGACTTCGGTCCTATCAAGTTACATAATTCTTCAAAATGTCATACTAGCCTTTTGTTCTCAATTCTGACACTGAACTCGCACTTTCAATCTTGCACTCGCTAATTTTAGTTGTTTGAGATGTAATTTCCTGGTACTTTCAAGCTCGATCGCTTTTCCGCTCCCGCCCATACAGGGATGAAGCTATGATTTTACCTTTGTGGTGACGAAAATATGTACTCAAAAAATAAAAAGACAAACTGCATTATGAGAATAAAAAATTAAAAAAATCTAGTGGCGGCGAATCTATATAATTCAGAGATAAAATTTTATTTTTTATATAATAATTATATTTTTTGAAAACCCGCCACCACTTGGCTCCATCCTTTGCCGCCCATACATGCATGCGGATTATCTAACTTACTTAAGCTACCATATACCTTGAACCAAACCAAACTCAATTCATGGGACCCTAAAGAGCTTTAAAGATATTCTATTAAATTAATAAATTACATATATTCCCATTAGTTTATGATAAGGGAAATTATTATTTATGCTTTCTGTGGCGCCCCACGGCGGCGTTTCAATAAAATAAGACAAAAGGAAATCTTTTTAATTGTTTCAAAAGGATCACGGAAGTTCACAACTTCACATATGTATTCTTTTGTGATTTTTGGTAGGTCCATATAATCATGTTACGTCTAAGAGTGTAATAGCAAGAGCGTGCTAACTCAGTGTGTTCGGGTTAACTTATATAGACATCAATAAATTTTTAGGGAAATCAATTCAATCGTCTACTAGCGAAATAGTCAATTGATTCATACAAGAGTTCGTTGCAATTAGGAGCATTCCGACATGAGTCCTATTAGAGAGGAACTCATCTGTGTTTTTTTCCACGGGTGAGAAACTCCTCACGCCCTGACAAGAAAGCACGAAAAGACTTTGTAGGTAATTATTTGTTGTTGGGTATGCAAGTAAAACCCTTTGTAAACTTTTTTTTTTATAATTTTAATCCAGAAACTATTGCTTGGATGAAGTCCAATTTTCTTTTAAGAATAAGCGAAATGTTTTGCTCCCAATACTGTAGATTTTTAGGATCAACCCTAGCTGTGATATCCTGGCAATTTGGCTCAATTTAGGGAGTGTCTGATGTAAGACGATGCGTACGTATTTTCATTGTTATTGAAAATATTTGATTTGCTGAATTTGTCTCTAGAAATGAATAACAGAAGATGAAAAATTATGATTTGAAATTCATGAAGGAAAAAAACATAAAAAAAGACTAAAAATAGTGTTCTCCGGGTTTACTTGCATCTAAAATAAAAAAATTCGATTTTTTTTTTTATCACAATTCTTGATTGAAGACGAAAAACTATCACTAGCATTGCTTTGGTTCCATATAATAAATGCACTAAGGAATAAATATATTGCTCTGCACAAATAATACTGTTCGTGGAATTAATGCCTTTGTTTTTTTTTCGGTAACCCAAGGGTTGGCTGGAACCCTTGGGTTAGTCTCTTTATTGCCAGTAACTTTTATGGTCACATCACACCCACACTCGCAAGTGTGTTTGTGCAACAATTGTGAGACACCTCGTAGAAATTAGTTTGAGAGATGCGCAAACTTACCCGGGACACCATTACCCAAAACAAAATGTTTCTTTTGCGCTCCTTGTTCTTGAACTTAAGAGTTTTTTTCTTATTTTATCCATAAATCTATATTTTTTCTACTTTGCCCCTAAACTATTGAAATCATCAATTTAGTCCCCCAATTAACTGATCGCAAGTAATTGAGTCCAATAGTAACGGGGCTTCACTTTTTGGACGGAAAAAGTGATAGCCTTGCTATGTGCACATATCTGTGCCCACATATCACTCTGTGGGGCCCACTTCGGGGTACTACATGAACAATCTGACGTTCATTTGAATTTTAAAATACGTTTTCGAGTGGCCAATAACTCTAAATGCTTGATCTATTCTTTCAATTTTTAATAAGTCTAAACACTTTTATAAAAAATTAGAATGTAAGATCAAACACTTCGAGTTATCCGATTGAGTTGATTTTTTATGAATTCACTTTAAAACTATTTTAAAATTAATGAATGGATTGAATTGTTCAAGTGGGACCCAAAAGAGAAACCTGGTTAACGATTGGACTCAATTGCTTGCAATTAGATAGTTGATAAACTAAAATTAAGGGAAATGCGACAATGCACACCCGTACTTGAGTGTGTATCGTGCATGTGCACCCCTAAAAAACCGATTACCTATTATGAATAAAAATTACGTTTTTTTTTTTTTGTATAAAAGTCACAAGACGCACCAAAATATTAGGAATCATAGAGAAAATGTTTGAATCATATTACTGAAAAGTTACGATGTCTTAATATAAAAGTTACGAGACGCTAAACAATATTACGATTTCCATGAGGTTGCACAATATGAACCCAACATTGATACATGTACAACAAAAATTTTCAACACATCTCCAATATACTCACATGGTTTGGGGAGCCCAGTGTGGGCTCCCCACACCATGTGAGTGTGTTGGAGACTTTTGTTTGAGATTTATCATTTTTGATTTTTTTGAAAGGATTCTTGTATTAAATGTCCACGTGGGTTTGGGATTCCTGCTACCACGTGAGGCCTGTACAATGATCTCGTATTAAAACTACGACGTACAGGAACTTTTGTGGAAGAACTGAAAAACGTTTCAGAAAGAGGCCGTCTATTGGCACAGAGGCCTGTACAATGATCTTGCATGGATTGGCACGTGGGATTCATTTCTAAGGACTCACTTGTCAAACGATTGAAATCGTTTATTAATTTAAAAATATTTTATTGGGTGTTTTTGCAAAATATTAGCTCAATCCAATAACAATAGTGCTTGATCTAATTTTTCATTTTTTTCATTCAAAATTTAGGATCCTTAATTGTTAATGAGTTTTGAAATTTTTTTGGAGGATTAGATCGAGCACTTATATCCCATTGAGCTTAATTTTTACAACTAGAGTTGAAAAGGCAGTTTTTCAAAAGATTTTAGCACCCAGTTGCTAAAATCACCATATTTCAAATCAAAAAATGAAGTGGTTCCGTGTATCGTTTTTCAATTTTTTTCGCACCAAATTAAAGAACTCCTCAAGTACTTTAATTTGGTGCGAAAAAAATCGAAAAACGATACATGAAACCACTTCATTTTTTGATTTGAAATATGGTGATTTTAGCAACTGGGTGCTAAAATCTTTTGAAAAACTTGGCCTTAATTAAAATCCATAAATGATTTGAATCATTTGTGTGGATCTTATATGTCAACTTGTGCACGGCCTCTGCATATCATTTTTAAATTATTTACGATATTTTTTGATCTATAATTTTTGTAATTTGAAAAAATTGTATATATATTAGTAGTTTTAATCAAGATCTATCAAATAAGATTCATATTGCATATTTAAAACATTACTATATATACTGTTCTTGACATGTCCAGAATAATAAACATGAACGATAAATATTTGGGGCGGAGGGAGCATCAAATAGGGTGCACACCACACATTTCTTTATTCAGAGAGAGAGAGAGAGAGACTTGTTAAGACCTAGTTTTTCGCACAGACATTTAGGAATGTTATGAAAAAAATTCATTTAAGAAATTCAAAGTGTCAATTCCATAGATTTTTTTTTCAAAAAAAAAAAAAAAGAAATCTGAAATAAACGAACAAAAACTAATAAGATATGTAAGCCTATATACATAGGTGCGGAGGTCAGGGCATTCCCTTCACCTCCGTTGTATTGATATTCTTACAAAATAGGAGTAGTTGATATTCACGCTCTTTTCCCTAAATAATTGCACAATTTGTTTTGTTATATTGTGATGTGCATTTACAAGAAAACCCAGGGCGATAAAATTTATACTCATAACATGTAAGTTTACATAATTTCGGGGGGAAAAATTGAAAACCACGTAATATACAAAACTTTGTTTATTTATTTACTATTTATTTATTTTTTAAGTTTACATACATGTTGTCCGATCTGGGCCGTTTGTGCTCGGTGATGAACCGCTCGCATCACATCTCGTTCAAATAAATTCAAAACCGTCCGCTACAAAACAAATCTAAGCCGAGCCGTCTATTACCGAGCATGAACGACTCAAATTGGGACAACATAGATGCTGTCCACCATCCCCCAATTCTGTCAATTGGACCAAAGTAGGCCCGACACATTAAACTGCAATGGGCAGGAACCAGTAGGCCAGTTGGAGAAAGAAAACAAACGGTTGGGGTTTGAATCTTTTTTTTGGTCTATTCTTTCGAGTAAACTGACAAAAACGTCCTTCTAGGAATACAGTGTATCATGAGAGAGATCGCCCCGAGATCTTCCCCCTTCGTCGCCTTACGATACCCCATTTCAGTTTTATAATTCATGGGGGGAGTCCTCTTTCACTAGTACGGAGTACTTCTTATTTTCTCTTCTTCTTTTTTTATTTTTATTTTAAATAACCGGATATTCGGGTCAGTTTACGCGCGCCTCAACTAATTGTGGAGACCTTGGAGGTAATGACCGGGTATAACTTTTAGTGGCAAGAGTTTCTTGTGAAGAATTTGACCTGCACTACCCATTTGGTAAAACAAACCCCTAAGTCCCAAGGTAAGACCACTTTGCCAACGCCTTTGGATTTATTTTCACTTTCGTATCATCCATTCATCCAAGGGTAAAAAACTTAAGCAATGATATAGTGGCCACGTTTTAGGTGTCATGTGATGTGTTATCACTATATTGATAGAATATAATTCATTACTCCTTTCATCTCACAGAGATGATTCCAGAAGCTGACTGATTCTCAAAACAAGTTAAAAATTAAATTATTGTGCTTTACGTGACATGTCATTCTCTCACAATCCATCAACTTAAAAAACGTAACTTAAGCCAGTTTCTAACTTAAAGCCAATTTTTTGAACCAGGTCTCAGTATTCATTTTGGAATGCCCCATAATAATTGTACATTTTAAAAAAAAAATTAGAAAAATAATTTTTGCACCCCCAAAATTAACAGTTTAGGGAGTGTGAAAGTCACTCTAAATTGATTTTCACAACCCCCTAAGGAGTGCGGTTAACAATTTGGGGGTGCGAAAATCATTCCCAAAAAATTCTGCAACATTTTCATTTTGTCCTTCCTTTTCTATCACTTTAAATTACTTGGTCAAACAAAATGAGACGAAGGGAGGACATAACAAATGAGACAGTCTGCAAATACATTAATGATACATCATATAATATCAAAACATGGTCACCAAATGCGGTCACTAAAGTAAGTCTTAATAGTGAAATCACTAACACTTACTTCTTCCATCGATCTCATATTAATTGTGCATTTCAAGCCATGTGATACTATTTGCAAGCACAAATTAAACAATTTTATGTGCATAATTTAAATTTATTTTTACCAATCAAATGAATTACACTTAAGTTGAGATCTTCAGTTAGTGTAAAAAATACTAGAAAATCAGACCCTTTTTATTGAGAATGGTCCAGAGTCCAGACATGCATGTTTCAATGATCGATAAGAGGAATTAGTGTGTGAGGATTACTTTCATTGTGAATTGTGATCGATCATTACTGAATGAGACTCGAACTGTAATTATTCATAATTCTTCTTAATTAAGAACAACCACTAACCCTATTTTGATGAAGATATTGGACCCCCCCGAAGTAGAAATTTATTACGATAGCACATAATGTTGAGTTGGTGGTCCTATATATTGCGGGAAATTTATTGCGATAGCACATAATTAATGTTGAGTTGAACTTTAACGACAATGGTAGCTCGAGTGACAATAAGGATGAGCTGTGTAATTAAGTTCAGATATCTCTTAATGCTGAGTTCAAAACTTGGAACCTTTTGAGGCCAAACCACAAAAGAAAAATTTCTTGTAAATCTCTTAGTTCCGATGGGGATGGTCTGCCTTTGACTAGATAGAGGAGGAGATCAATAGTTGAGATGAGCGTAAGCTAGCCTAAAAACCCCTCGGCCGTTGAACCCAAAAAAAAAAAGAAGGAACAATTTAAGCACGAAAATGTTAACAGATTAAATCGATATATATTCTTCAACAATAATCGATTAGAAACCCCCGAGGAGTTGGCGGGGTGGTCTTGGCCTGCAGTGACTTAGGGGTTTTCTCAATCTTAAAATTTCAGGTTTTATTATCCTTGCCAGCAACTCTTGGGGCTACCTTACTTCCACGTGTAAGCGTATGAAATAGTTGTAGGATGGCTGTAAGAATTTGTCCGTGTTGATTTTTTATCCAATTGGTACATGGGAATTCGGCACATTTATTTGCACATCTAGAAGTGAAATTATTTACTTTTGAGAGTCTCTGGAAAGTATTGTGGACTATTTTTTCAAAATAGGGATACTTGGATTCATCTATGAGCTGACTATGGTTGGCTTGGAAAGTTCAAAAGCCACCTAGATGTTTTGAATGTGTAGATGCTTCTCTTGTATCTATTTAAAGGCCTCGTTTGTTTGACAAGAGATAAATGGATGAGATATGAAATCTCTTAGGATATGGGTGAGATATGAAATTATTGGGATATTGCTCAGGATATCAATGGATGGAGAAAATCTATATCCGGTGTTTGTATTCAACGGGATATAGTCATTAGAAAACATTTTTTTGTTATAGTACATGACCAATAGGGGGAAATCCCATCCAAATCCCACCTCCCCCATGGGATTTTATATCCCGTACGGATTGGGATAAAAGTTTCCATGGGATTTCAAATCCCATCCACAATAAGGATAACAAACATGAGATTTTGGGTCTCACTCCATCCCATCCACAAATCTCACTTCCAAATCCCATCAAACAAACAATGCCAAAGGGTAGTGTGCTAGCAGTGTAAGAGGGCCCAAGACAACATTACTAAAACGAAAAAATATTAATAGATTAGAAGGCATGAAATGTTTTACACTGACTAATTTTCAAATTTTAAGTACTACTTCCGCCTCCCCACATTGTTTGTCTTGTAAGGGAAATTCAACCTTTTTGTTTTTGGTGAAGAGATAGAAATATATTAATCAAAACCACTGGCCTAAATACCGGCAAACAATAAAACCAAAGCAAAAACCACCGACCCCCAAAACCGCCGGCCAAAACCACCTACAAAACTAACAACAACAAAAATACAAAAAATAAAAAAGAGCAGAAAAATAAAATCGTCGGAGCTATCGCCCACCGCCGCCGCAGTCGTTGTTGGGAATCCGGATCTGGAAATTTAACTTTGAAAAGCATGATTACATTCCCAATGCTATCTCTCTTCTTTACAAACAACTTTTAATCATTCATGAGAGGTAAATTTTGAAAACTTACACACTTTTTATTTGACTTATCAAAAAGTACAATAATTTCGTGACATCCCAAAATAGAATACGTGACTAGCAATACGGGACGGAGGAGACCATTGTATGCATGCATGATCTCGTTACTTTTTCGTTGCCCGTGGTTTTACCTACCAATATGGGAATGACATAAAACCGTTGGAGGTTAGTAGTTGGTGGGTAGCTTCCCTCGTGTTTTTCTGTGATTCCTTTCCTGAATTGTTTCAATTTCAAACAAAAGACAAACAAAACGCCCCTTGTTTTTGTCCAAGATTGCTCACATCGGTCCTTGCCTTTCATCATCAATGTCTTATCCTACGATGCCCCACCTCGGAAACCTGTCTTTTTGCTCCATTTTCTCTCGTACCACTTCTCAGCACATTGATAACCAAATTCGGTTGGATTATGAATGAATTTTTTTAATTGATTTGAATTTTTACCATAATCTAGAAGCAAGGAATGAGACCCGCGATGAGGAAACTCAAGATCCAATCATAATAAAATGGAATCATAATCTTTTGACGACATCTTTTGTTCTCGGAGAGTGAAAGATTTGTTTGAGAATACTATGAGAACGGTAATCATATAATACAAAAAACATGATCTTTAACACGGTTTAGCATGCATCATTATATGCTTTTGTGCTAAATTCGCTATTTATAAACGCGGTTAGCATATTAGGAGTATCATTCTATGCTTTTGCGCTAAATTCACCATGAATAGATGTCAATCCTATCATGTATTTCTCCTTTAAAAAAAGACCTTGTCGTAGGTCTTTTTCCAAATCTTGATTGACGTCCTCATTGATTATTATTATTATTATTTTTTAGGATTATTAACCGAATTAAAAATAATATCTCAAAACAAAACGAAGTTCCGCATTTTCCTTTATTTCATAGAATATATTCTAAACATCTCAACAAAGATCCAAGTTCCGAATATTCCTTTATCTCATAAATCTATTATAATTATTTTGTGCTTATCTCTTAAATCTATTCTAATTAATGTCACCATCTCAATTGATAAGGTCAATGACAAACACATCATGGGCCAAACTAAATTGTGGCCACTATTTGACTGACGTACGTCGACCTTTTAGAGTAGGAACCTTTCTACCTGCACCGACCACGTACGTCGACCTTTTGAATGAAATGGGGTGATTTTGGATCGAGCTCATACAGGCGTCCGATTGCCTTGATTTCCGTGTAGGACCACTCGGAATTCGATTTTGAGAAGGATGAACGGCTCGGATCGATAGGTTGGGACCCACAACGGCGTCCCCGACGCCGTCGGTAAGTGGTCGTTGCACCTTTGGTCGTTGCCCATTGTTTTACCGTTAGAGTAGTGACTTCATTGGAGAAATGATCGGTACATCTAGGAATTAAAAACTACTTTATCCTTTTTAGTTCGTTCGTTCGTTCATCCTTTGGTCTTTTGTTAATTTCGAATGCAATTTATTTTATCACAAATTATTTTCTCAACTCAATCCATATGAAGTTGGTTATTATTCTCCTAAAATGCTATTTGAACGAGTCCTTGATTGGTTGTACAAATATTAATGAAAGCAAATAAATGGATATCAAAAATTCAATTCATTTAGTTGACTTTAGCATTCACATACTCCTATTAATTGCTAATAACTGGTTTGTTGTTGTTTTTTTTTTTTTTTTGTTAGTTTTCATATACTATTTATGTGTATTTTTTTACCCCACGTGTTTTTAACGGAAATGGGGGGCATGCTGTGCACAGCCATGCTGTGCATGGTGCTGTGGCACCCCCTCGGCCGTTAGATCGTGTTTTGGACGGCTCAGATGTGTTTTCATTTTTTACCGTAAAAAAAAAATCAAAATTAAAGGATAATTGCCAAACGCATCCGAGCCGTCCAAAACTCAATCCAACGGCCGAGGGGTGCACAACACCATGCACAGCACGGCTGTGCACAGCATGCCCCCCAAGTCCGTTTTTAACAACCATTGACTGACGTGCGATCTTAGGTTCAATATAGATAAGGCATTACAATCTCAACAGCATAATATATGCATCGCCCTGAATTTTTACTGGTTGAGAATATAATTAATATAATTTTTACTGGTTGAGAATATAATGAATATTTTAGAACAACCAATAAAATGATTTATTCAAAACTCAATAGTGCCTCGAAGGGAAAAAAAAAAAAAACCTGTCAAAATCAAAATGGTAGAGAAGCTAATAACATCATATTTTATTCTCTCTTGATATTACGGTCAAGGAAGCCAACCTCATCAATGACGCGGATCAACAAAATTATTGATCTTACGTAATCATTTTTTTATTTTTATTTTTATAAAAGTAGAAAGAAGAAAGTTCAAACAATAAAGGAGGAAAGTGTCGCGATTTAATCAAGTTTTTGCTATAGACATTAAGGAGGTGTTTGGGAGCCTACTTTTTAGCTTTTGGTTTTTGACTTTTTGACTTTTGGTCAGAATGAGTTTTGGATATGGGAGGAGTGTTTGGAAGAAATGTGCAGAATGTGTTTTGGAAGGGAAAATGAGAAGTAGAAATCAAAAAACACCTCCAAACCTATTTTTGATTTCTGGCTTCTAAATGGAAAAATGGAAAAACGATTTTTGGAGAAGTAGTTTCTGGGTGTTGCTCCCAAACACCCAGAATGCAAAAATGAGAAATCAATAAGTTGATAAATAGGGGGCCAAACGGCCTCTAATAATTGTACCAACAGTGCACCAACTCTTTCACATGGGATATGTGGGCCCCACCCACCACTTATATGTGGGTCTCACATATCTCAGGTAAGAGTTGATGCAATTATAGGTGCAATATGTTAGTGCTTATATTTTTTCTCGGATTTAATAAGGTGTTTGTTCTTTCCAAAGGTCTTAGGTTCGAAACATTCCAAATGCATTCAACTCGTTCCCATATCTTAAGTGGATTCGCCGCTAATTAGTGGCGATCGCAAGATTACGAATTTGACCTGATTTGCGGAAATCACTCTTAAATAATTTTACAAAAAAAATAATTCAAAAGTGTACTATAAATAGGAAGAAATTTGGGAGGAGTGTAGGCCAAACACCCCCTTTGCACCAGGCCCCCGGTCCGCCCCTGCCGCTATTGAATGGTGGGATTGAGTCTTCAAGAATTATTCGAAGTGCACGTAAGCTTGTTTATGTGCTCTGATTTAGCGAAAAAACAAAAGAAGGCAAGTCGTATGTAAATAATAGAAGGGAAAGCATTAGGGGTTGTTCCGTCCAAATGTCAGAAGTTTGAAACATCCCTCACGCTATCAACTCGATCCCCAATCTCAATTGGACCCTCCGCAAATAGACCATAGAATTGAACCTCCATAAACTAATCCAAGCGTGCGTAAACAGGTTTGTAGACTCTGAGTCATCAAAATAAAACAAAGAGGGCAAGTCGTATATACTCCTAAATAACATCACCATCCAGTCTAATGTCACAGGTTCGAAAACGTCCCTCACGCTATCAACTCAATCCCCGATCTTAATTGGACTCTCCGCTAACATACGATAGAATCGAGCCTACATAAACTAATCGAAGCGTGCGTAAACGGGTTTCTACCCTCTGAGTCATCCAAGGAAAACAAAGAGGGCAAGTCGTATGTTTTAAATAACATCACCATCCAGTCTACGTAGCTACTCGATTTAATCAAAGGCTAACTTGTGCAGCTGTGCATCCGTCCGACGTTTCAATTGTTTGTTTACTGATACAAAAACGTTGTCTGTGTTCTGACGTTACTGTTTTTATACAAATACCACTAAAATATTGCACACAGAAAGTGATAAAAATCCCAACTGCTTCTGTTGGCCGCATAAAAAACTGCCGCCGCTTGAATCTCTTCTGCACTTGGCCGCGTAGGTCTGTTAATTAAATATACCAATTCTGTCCTTGTCTCTCATTTTCATCCCTCTGTCTTGTTACGTGCTCAACTCCTTCATTTTTTATTAGTTAAAAAAAAGGAAGCAAAACGAAAAAAGAAAGGTGTTTAGGTTTTTTTTGGGGTAAATAAGGTGTTTAGGTTTCAATAAGTTGAATTTCCGTTTTTACCCTTTTGCCCAAGGCCGATTAGGTATACCTCACTTAGGGGGTGTTCCGCTAAAGATGTTTTTAGAATGAACTGGTTTTTCAAGGTTTGTTATGTGATGTATTATGAGAGAATGACCTATCTTAATTTTTAGAAAAAAAAAAAACTGTTTTTTGTTAGTGGAACACCATAATCATTTCTAACGGAATATGAATGGGTCGGGTTGACAGGATTATTTAAAAAATATTGTGAAAATTAAATGTACTCGAAAGTATAGTATGAACTGCGGCGGCATATAGTATGACCAGAGTTATGTTAAGAACAAAGAGACTTGTGATTTTTTTTTACTATAAGAAAACTAAGTAATTAACGTAAATTGATAGAGCTCAATTATATGATTTAACCTAGATGTACAACTATTTGATTTTCCTTAAACGAGAAAAAACTGAGCAAGTTAATAATAAAAGTGAAAACTACAACTAAATAATTATAAGAAAATTAAGTAGACTAGAGAAAGATCGTTGAGATAAATAACTACGGTTTTGGAATCCACACCCATAAATATTTATCAACTAATCTTGTACAACAATTTTTCCTTACACAATGATATAGTGGTTAATTTTAACCACCTTGCATGTATACATATTTAAACAATTTTATCTGCAATTATAGCATATTGTTAAACAATTTCATCTGTAACAAAGGTATATTCTTCCTTCGATTTTGGGTTTAAGATCAAATCATCAGTTCTATACGTGAAAAAAAAAACACTGTATATATATAAATACACAGTACTTAAATAATAACTTTAATAATCAAAGCAATGCGATTAATAGGATTAGATCAAATCATAAAAAAGAATATTCTGATTGAAAACGCGTTGAGAAAATCATTTGCATGGTGATGGAATAAAAATATCCAGTGTTTCATCCTCAACCCTATAGTTGAGAATTTTTTAGCCTCTCATAGAAATAAACAAAGTAATTATGTGACTAGAATCCATAGGAAACTGTACAGAGCTTTGCTATGAATTTAATTGGCCTCCCCGCTATAGGACAGTGACATCGGAGCCCAAGATTAGTCGAGGTACGTGTACACAAGTCCAGAGACCTGAGTTATCGAAAAAATTCGCAGGTAAACATATAGTAGCTGACAAGTGCACTTGTTGGTGTCAAAATAATATTGCCAAAAAAAAGAAAAAAAAATAGCAACGTTATAGTTAGGGGTGGGAATTTATGGCACGACAACACGACACGAAGTTAGCGGGTTAGTGTTGAGTATTCACTACAACAAAATTCACGTATCGCGACGAATCAGTTTCGTCTCTAAAACATCAAATTTCCTCGCCAAACGAATTGGCGAGGAAAAAATTTGTCGCCCATTTTCCTCGACTAAAGGTCGTCGCAGAAGGAATCTTAGCGAGGAAAAATATATATCCTCGCCTATTTTGACAATTGGTGAGGAAAAATTTCCTCGTCTATACGGAACAATTGGCGAGGAAAAATTTCCTCGCCTATTTTGACCATTTGGTGACGAAATGTTGTTTTCCTCACCTATTCGAAACATTTGCCGAGGAAATCGTTTCTCGCCTATTCGGAACAACTAGCGACGAAATTAGTATTTCCTCGCCCATGAGGAACAATTGGCAAGGAAATTTATCCTCGCCTATTCGGCCCAATTGGCGAGGAATATTTTCCTCGCCTAAAACCTCTGAAACTAAAACATCTTAATTCATTACCCAGCTCCTCAGCTCTTCCGCTCGGAATCGAACCAGTGACCTTCCCTACAATAACACGTCACCCTGCCCCCACACCAACTTCCTTTTGAATGCAAAGTTGTACAACTTTGAATATATAAACCTTTTGTACTTGTTTTCACCTCTTTAATTTTTTTTTTAAAAATCTTTCTGTCTAATTTTAGTCCCTTTGTAGTGTTGCTTTAAACTTTTTCTTAAATCTCTTATTGTTATTTCCTTTTACCCAACCCTTCCACCACACCAACTTCCTTTTCAATACAAAGTTCTACAACTTTTAATATATAAACCATTTTTACTTCTTTTCACCTCTATTTTTTTTAAAATCTTCTTGCCTAATTTTAGTCCCTTTGTAGTTTTTCTTTAAACTTTTTCTTAAATCTTTTATTGTTATTTGTTTTTACTGAAGTCTTTACTTTCTAGCCCGAGCTCGAACCTACGACCCTGCTTTTGCAAGTCCATACACCTATCCATCACGCCACTCTCCGATTCAAGCATCAATGCCAAATTTTTTCTATTATTTTGTTTATCTCCACTTTTAAGATCTTTGTGAATGAACTCTCTGATTCCAAAATGCAAATCTTTCAACTGCAAACTCGGGATCCATGCCCGGTCCTTTCTTTTCAGTTCATATTGTTGTTACGATTTCTTTAAAGTATTTTAATTTATTCAGATAATAACCTTTATGAAAATATTAATGTCTTCAAGAATTCTTTGATTTTGTAAATTTCGTTCACTATAAAAGAAAATTGAAAACTTGTGAACTTAAAAAGTACATCGTTTGATAAACTGGCATAAAAAAATTCTTTTACGAGTCTTTTGAGTTCTCTTCAACCATTTTCAGCTTCAACCATTTTCCTCGAGAGCTCAGGTGGGCTCCTATGCGCCTATTGTTTAATCTCTCAACTACTCAAGGTACATTTTGCTTTTGACTATTGTATTCTCTACATAATCTTTGGAATTATTAGCTTCGCTTTTTTTTTTTTGTCGTAATTTCATAACTCAATTTTATAACTTCTCTTTTTGATCGCTTTTTGATTTTCAGGCAACAATGATGGCTTTAGTCCCAAGATGCGTGATGAGTTTTTTTGAGAATACTGAAGTTGATGATTATGTGCATGGAGTTATTATTATTATTTGTTTATCACATCTTAGAACTTTCGAAATTTATGTTTCAATTATTGATGATTATGTGCCTGGAGTTGTTGAATTTGTTGAAATTATTGATGATTATTGGATTTGGGTTGATTACGATGTCACTTTTTGGTCATGAGTACTCTTACCTTTTAATATTAGTGTGGCGTCGGTTTTTATTAAGAGCAAGTGGATCGATATGAAAAAATCAAAAACATGGTAAGAGAATAGATTCGGGGCTAATTTTGTAAAGTAAAATGATGGTGAAAAGTTACGGGTGTAGAAGAGGGCATATAAATCATTCAATGATAACTTGAAATTAATGTTTGGCACCAACAATTTTGGTTTTGGCACCAACAATTTGGGTTTTGGCATTATCATTCCCCATTTCTAATGAGAAAAAGTGAATGAGGAGAACTAGAGAGAAAAAATAGTTTCATTTTTATCATTACTAGAAAATGTAAAAAAATATTTTGCTAATAATGTCTTATAATATTAGTGAGCTACTAAAGTTGTTAATTATATCTTACCATTGAGATAATACAACACATCTATATCAAAATCTAAATAGTCCTAGAAAAGGTGTGGAAATATTTCGTCACCTAACATTAACATTTGGCGACGAAACAAAATTTCCTCGCCTATTCTGAACAATTGGCGAGGAAACTAGCATTTCCTCACCAAATCTTAGTTTTTTTGCGAGGAAAGATAATTTCGTCGCCAAATGGGTATCCTTTAGCGAGGAAATGAATATTTCCTCGCCAAATCTTAGCTTTTTGACAAGGAAATATAATTTTGTCGCCAATGTTAACTTTTTTGGCGAGGAAATTCAAATTTCGTCGCCAAATGGTAGCCTTTTAGTGAGGAAATGTTCATTTCCTCGCCAAATCTTAGAAAGATAATTTCGTCGACATAGTGTACTCTTTGCCGACGAAATCGATTTCCTCGCCATAAAGACCCATTTGACGAGGAAATTTGAATTTCGTCGCCAGATTTCGTCGCCTTAGTTACTTTTTGTTGTAGTGATTTTTTACATGAATTGAAACACGTACATGACACGACCCGAAAACACGATTAGTAAACATGTCGGGTTCGAGTTGAACCCGCATAACCCAAAAATGACACGAATTAACATGTTCGTCTAATCGTGTCGACATGGTAAGCCGAACCTGACCAAAAAATGACACGAATTAACCTGTACGTTTTCATGCCCTAAAGTTGTGCATGAAAGTTTTCAAGCTCAATCCTGCTGCAGCCGAAGTTTATCCTTTGATATACAATTTATTATCTCCATGGTATCAAATTTGCAAGGTTTTGTTATGGTAGCTAGGTTCTAAGCCTACACATCGTTTTCGCTGGCTACAATTACACATCATTTTGGTTGGTTATAATTACTCTCTTTGATATCTAGTCCCTTTAATCTATTGTAATGGTTACCGTGGATTAATAAAAAAGATTCACTGTGCATAAAAAAAAAGGTTAATCGTGTCAACCTGAACACGACACGATTAACCTGAACACGACACGATTATTAGCAAGTCGGGTTAGGGTTCATATTTTTTGACACAATTAATTAAACAGGTCATTTTGACACGAACCTGATTTGACACAAACACAGCTCGACACGACACAACACAATACGACGCCCACCCCTAGTTATTGTACCGATTCAATTCCTTTTTGCCCAATCTCAAATCCAGACTTTTGAATAAAACCCATTTAATTTTTCGATTCAAATAACATAGATTTGATGATGTTGCAAGTTTGGTAATTGTCATATTTGGATGCCAAAATTTGGCACCAAATGACATTGCCGAAACTTAGTTTTGAGTTTGTTACGACGGTGGAGAGAGTTTTGCCATTCTTAATGCAAAGTTTTAGCTTTCGCACAATGGTGAACTCATTCGTATTACCAACTGGTGCTGTTGTTCCACTCGTGTCTCGTGGTGCCCCAAAGAAAAAAAGCATATTCTGTTTGAATTTATATATGAGTTTCATCCATATTAATTTATTGATCGATCCAAAATAATATATGATGACGAAAACGCGTTAAATATCATATGCATAATATTTACTGAGTGCAATTTTGTTCACCCTCCTTAAAAGAGGGTGAAAAAACCCGCCCTCCTATTGGTTGAATTGATGTGGGTTCCACCACAAAGTGATGTCATGCTTATCTCTGCAATACACTTTTTTGGTAAATATGACATCACTTTGATTGTGGGGTGCACACATTTCAACCAATAGAAGGGAGGATTTTGTTCACCCTCTTTTTAAGGAGGGTGAACAAAATTGTTCTCAGTTATACTAGCTGCGGTTGTCGTTCCACTCGTGCTGCCCCCGAAGAAACCCTAAGGTTGGGTTTTCATATGTTGCCACGTGTCCATCTCTCAAGAGGAAATTCCGTGGTTTAATTAAATAGTCCAAGACCACTAATATTAGGACTCTTAATCTCGTATGTGTATTTCAATTTGCGAATCAAACGAGGCCTTACAGGTTTTTTTTGTCATATGATATATATCAGCGGAGGTTAGTGGAGAAGTTATTAGTGGGGTTAAACAACCAAACGGGGTTTGATGTCTCTCCATAGACTCGAGCTCCAGACTTCTCCTTTGACAGATAAGGAATAGAACTAGATGGGCTAACAGCCGCATCTGCCTTAAAAGGCTTTAAATCCTAGTTCTAACCAAGCAATCGTAAATCCAATTAACAGAGGCCGAACCCTATTGATGTGCATTCCCTTCAAACACTGGCCTCCTTTAAACTTCTTTCCAAAACCCAACATTGGCATCTCCCAAATAGTTAGCTCCAACCTTGCACCCAAAAAAAAAGAAAGAGAAAAAGTTAGCTCCAACCATCTACTGTTAAACCTAGTCACATCTCGTAATACCTATAGACTAAGTGTATATATTTGGGCACAATTCATGTGCAACAAAAATTTCTTCAATGATACTGATAGACTAGGCTTGGATGCATGTTTTCCTTCATTTTTATCTCTTGAATAAATTCAGTCGGCCTTGCTTTGCGTATCATGTAACTCGTTGCCAGCTTAAATTTCCCTAGACGACACATGTGAGCGGGACATTTTACAAAATCGTTGTGTAATGTAATATAGATAGCAATGCATAGGTAAAGTTTCGTATACAAAATTTAAGTATGTTAAAATCTTCTTAATTAGGTAAAAATTTAAGACTCATAAATGCTTGATTGAAAGAGGTTTTAAATTTTGAGCAGGAGTGATAAGAACCCTTGAGTCAAGTGAATTATGAACTTAAAAATCAATTACAGCCCTCTAATGTGCCACAGAAGACAAATGTGAGAGTGACATTTTACAAAACCGTTGTGTAATTAATATAGATAGCAATCCACATGTAAAGTTTGGTACACAAAACTTAATTAGGTCAAACTCTTCTTAATTAGGTAAAAAATTTAAGACTCATAAGTGTTTGATTGAAAGACGTTTTGAATTTGAGCAGTAATGATAAGAACCCTGGGATCAACTGAATCATGAACTTAAAAATCAATTACAGCCCTCCAATGTGCGACGGAGGATACATGTGAGCGAGACACTTTGAAAAACCATGTGTAATGTAAAATAAATTAGCAATCCACAAGTAAAGTTTGGTATACAAAACTTAATTAGGTAAAAATTTAAAATTCATAAGTGCTTGATTGAAAGAGTATTTGAATTTTGAGGAGGAGTGATAACAACCCTTAGATCAACTGAATCATGAGCTTAAAGAACAATCACAGCCCTCCAATGTGCCATAGAAGACACATGTGAGAGGGACATTTTACAAAACTGTTATGTAATGTAATATAGATAAGATGAGTAAGGGCTTGTTTGGCGGACTACTTTTCTCATTTTCAAGTTTTGGGTGTTTGGTTGCCCAAACCCAAAACACATTAAGCCAGAACAAATTCTAAAAAAATTGACATTAGAGAGGAGAAGTCAAAAGTAGGGTGAGAGGAGCTTTTTGACTTAGTATAATTTTTCACTTTTCCATTTTGGTTAACAAAAAAACGTACAAAATGTATTCTGTACATATCCCAAACACTACCCCAGTTGAAAAAAGCATTTTGCACATTTCTTCTAGATACTCTTATCAAATTCTAAATACGTTCAGGCTATAGTCTAAGAAGACAAAAATGTGAATAAAAAATAAAAAATGAGGCTCCCAAATACATCCTATATTGTTTGTCTGCAGTTTTTTTTAAGGAAAATATTGACGTATTGCTAATAATGACAGGACAGAGGGAAATACAATAAACAAATTTTGGTAACGAGCCGCGACGGCTCGGAACCGAGCCTTGAGGCGGCTTGGCGTTCTATATAGCTTCACAGCAGTAGCAAACACTTTTTTTGGACAGACGCAACAGTTGACAAAATTATTCAATGCTCTGGGAGCATTGCAAACAAATAACTAAATTGAGAGGTTAACTATAACGTAGATTTACAGTAATACATGTATTTCGTTTTATAATTGGTTGTACTTTTATTTCAAAAATAATGTTCGATAGCCTCATTTGTAATACTATCAACTCTAGAAGACAAGGGAAAACTTGATAATTCTATGTTTTTAAGCAAGCCGAGACAATTTATAACATTTTTGCAGGTCCAAATTGCAAAATTTAGCTCCAAACTATAAAAAAATAATTGTGAGAAATTAAAATAAGAGGGGTCACTTAGCTACCCTGCCCATGCACACCACCACTGCTAAGTGTACCCCGTGTAAATTGTGGTGCTGGAATGATACGGGACACTTAAGCACTACACATTCTCGTGGCATCCACCACAAGTGTATGAACCCCATCAAAATGTGTAATGCTGGAGTGATCTAAAGATCACGTGACTGCACTTTGGAACTACTGAATAAGTATTGAGCACTAACAACTTTTCTTTTTGGGTTTTGCCGGACACTACGATGTTAGTATGTCACTAAAATAAAATTTCTACCAGGAATATCGACACTGTTCCATTAGCTCAATCCCAGAACCTCCCAACACATACATGGGTCTTTTGGCAAAAATAATCCATTATTTTTTTTTGTCTTTATTCAAATATTTTTTGCATTTGTTAGTTTTGCGTCTATTTTTTGTGTGAATTATTGGTTCTTCTCGACGAAAGAAATCTAAAGAGTAAAATATTAAAAATCAAATTTAAAATTTTGTGAATAAAGACAAAAATAATCTAATAATCCATAAAAATTTGAATTATTTTTATCTTTAGTGAACTTTTTAAAAATTTTGATATTAGTGTTTGAATTTTCAGATTCTTCTTGTCAATAATTTTTACATTCTAATAGTCCATAATAATTTTTTCATTTTTAAAATAAAATAAAATAATCTATGTAATTTTTTTTAAAAATAAAAAAAAATCTATGTAAATTGTTTTTGCCAAAGACCGTACAGATCGGGATTCCCTCGACGAATACTAGAACCTGGAAACCAGCACATATCAGCTACTCCTAAAAGCT
>CM029280.1:28472324-28495364 GCA_016920895.1 Vaccinium myrtillus | reverse complement strand
AAGCTTTCAATAGTTGGACCCACACATGATCGGCTGTCGCATGCCGCATAGCTTACCAAATGATACATGTGGCACTGACCAGTAAAAAACACTACACGTGTTACAGTCCAGAAAAAAATTTCCGACCTGTCAACTTCACTTCCGAACCAATTTGCCAGAGTCCGCTACCCGTTTAAACTGAACTCAGTGGCCCCCACCCCCTCACAATCCCAACTCACCTCTCTCTCTCTCTCCTGAGCAATTTTTCCGTGCCGGGGTGGTATTATTCACGTGCGTGATCAAAGCCCTTTATTTCGGTTTTGGATGATTCGGATTATGGAGAAAAAAATAGAAGAGTAAAAGGAGGAGTAAATTTCGATCCTGGTGTCTGAAGACACTTATTATAGATGGAGACAAGACGAATATTTTCGTGACATCGTGAGGCAAGGCTGGCCCACGTGATACCAATTTGGTACCCAAATTTTTTTCATGTCTCCTCCACTTTTTTAAAAATCTCTCTCG
This sequence comes from Vaccinium myrtillus, assembly GCA_016920895.1. NCBI lineage: Eukaryota > Viridiplantae > Streptophyta > Magnoliopsida > Ericales > Ericaceae > Vaccinium > Vaccinium myrtillus. The sequence continues at coordinate 28,494,863 of CM029280.1, read as the reverse complement.
CCTCCTCTTTTCTCTCTATAAATATACACACCCCTTAACACTCCTTCTTCGCTGATACAATCTCTCCCCGCCCCTTCCCGTCTCTCTCTCTCTCTCTCTCTTTGTGTGTCGGCCGTCCATAGCCTCGGCCTCTCTCACTCTCTTCGTAGTTATCTCGGCCAAAAATCTCGTAGAATTCGGTTATCGGATAAGGACGACGGCCAGCCTCTTTTTTAAATAAACTCAGCCTCTTCTCCTCTTGAAGATTGAACCAATCATCAATACTTAAAAAAATCTGTAAAATTCCTCCCCATTCAATCAACTAGATCTTCAACCTGATCCTACTGATTCACGAGAATCAGTTGACAAGGATTGTTGCAGTTACCCCAAAGATTTCACGTCTCGAAATCGTTCGTTTTATTTGTTTTGATTTTCTTCAGATCTGATAGGTCAGGGTGGACAGGTTGGAGGATTCGCACCAACCCTAAAAACAAAAAATCAAAAAGCGGCAAAAAAGCTCGAAACTTTTTCCAGCTATTTTTTTTCAACGAATCCTGAGAAAGATCCCGTTCTACTCGATTCGTTCGCCCATCTTAAATATCAGTTTGTTTTTGTGTGCTTTGAGATTTGATCAATAATGTCTGTAGCTTCGAGTTCTGCTCTCCAGACTCGAATAAACGCGGGTGTGTTTCCTCCGATTAGAAAGCCTTTTGTCGGTAGTCAGTTGCATGTGAGCCGAATTGGAGTAGCCAAAAGGCTCAATGGTTTGGAGAAGAGATTATACTGCGGGTTGCGACCGTGCGGGGGCGAAAGAAGACTGCACCTGTGGCAATCGGAGGGGCCCTGTCGTGACCGGAAGCTCAGAGTGGTGGTTCGATCGGCATTGTCTCAAGTTCCAGAAAAGCCTCTTGGTTTATACGATCCATCGTTCGATAAGGACTCTTGTGGGGTTGGGTTCGTAGCTGAATTATCCGGCGAAATGAGCCGAAAAACGGTGCGCATCGTTACGCACATATAAGTGCATATATATGTGTGTTTTTGCATTGACTTTTGAGGGTTTGAGTGTGGTAATGAGTTGGGGGTTAAGGTTAAATTGGTGTTGATTTTGGATTTTACAGGTGACAGATGCGATGGAGATGTTGGTGCGTATGGCTCACAGGGGTGCTTGTGGGTGCGAGACTAATACCGGTGATGGAGCTGGGATTCTTGTTGCTCTTCCTCATGAGTTTTATAAGGAGGTAGGTTAATCAGATACTATATCTCGTATTGTAACTTTAGAGATTATTGCCTGATGCTTTGCTTTTTGGTTTTGACTCTTACATCTGAGTTGGACGATTATGAAATTTGTATTTTTTATTTTTATTTTTTATGAATGAACAACTGAAAAGGGAAGAAAGAAAAGAGCCAGAAAACCCATTCAATTTGTGGGTTTGGGGTTCCAATTCTGAAGCAATTTGTTTTGCTTGGTTTCTTGCTACTTGGGTCTCCAACTCTTTTTGTTAATTTTCCTTTTGCCCCACTAGGTTGGGGAGGGTAGAGGTTTTTTTACCCTGATAATTTGGGTCAAATTTGGGTCTCCAATTCTCAATTGATTTCTGAAACCTTTGATAGTGATTGTTTTCTGTTCCTCTGTTTCAGGCCGCTAAAGATGCAGGGTTTGAGCTACCACCGCCCGGCCAATATGCTGTGGGCATGTTCTTCTTGCCTACCTCTGAAGATCGAAGGAAGCTAAGCAAAAATGTGTTTACAGAGGTATATTGAAAAACCAGAACTTGTTCGGTTAGAAGTACTCCAACTTGTCGTGTGTGTTTTATTGCAGAAGTGAATTTAGTTCTTGTATGGTCTTACTTTTTGGAGGTGGTTATGTCTTGCTGTATTCATTGTTGTCTCCTAAGGAAAAATCACGACTGTCATGACTGTGTTCCTAGGTGGCAAAATCACTTGGGCATACAGTTCTTGGTTGGCGCTCTGTCCCAAGAAACAACTCAGGATTGGGCGAGTCTGCAAAATGGACTGAACCTGTTATTGAGCAAGTGTTTCTTACGGCAACTACCAGATCAAAAGCCGATTTTGAGCAACAGGTACTTTGTCTAATTTCTGTTTGGCTATGGTCCATTTCCTTGTTCAGTCCAATTAGGCATGTTTTTTTTTTTTTTTTGGTGTGACCATGCTTGGATTATCAGCTCCCCTCATAAAATCTGATGAAGTACCAATGGATGAGCGTAACTGAGTACTCGTCATGGTGAGATCCAGATAGGAAAAAAGGAGCTTCTGTCATGGTGCAATTTAATTTGCTTAATTAGATTTGGTTGCTGAATCTCAAAATTTGCCTTATAGTAGCGTTGGTCTTTCTTTCTTTTATTCCAGCCATTTTAATGAAAATTTCCCTTTCATTTCTGTACTATGGCAGTTATACATATTAAGAAGGGTTTCAATGGTAAGCATTCGAGCTGCATTAAACATTCAACATGGAGGATTAAGGGACTTCTATATCTGCTCTCTTTCCTCAAGGTTTGTTTCTCAAAAAGTCTTATTGTTTCTCCAAGACTATAACTTTGCTTTCTGTTGATTTCTACCTTTCTTGGTATTTTTTCAGGACTGTAGTGTATAAAGGTCAGTTGAAGCCCGACCAGTTGACGGAGTATTATTATGCAGACCTTGGCAATGAAAGGTTTACGAGCTACATGGCCCTGGTAAATGTTTATTCCATTCACTCTTCTTAGTTGTCCTCTGACACCATACTTCAATAATTAACAGCATGGGATCGACCGGTTAACTGAAGAAATACAAGGTTGAGGAATGACTTCTGAGGCATTGAAGTATGAATGATCTCTTAAGTTCTTCCGCTTCCTTGACTACTATTTGAATTTGGATGCCGGATTGGATTCTTTGGGTGAGTTCGTAAGGAACCTCATTATCAAGTAAATCATGTTTGCAGAAACTTGGTGCAGTGTTCTGTACGATCAGATGAGGATAAACTTCCATTTTAGTGGTGGAAGGAAAATTGTGTTTGGTCAAAGGTAGTTTAGGGTTTCTGTGATGTTTTGTGCTGGCATCGAAGTGGCTTGAACACAATTTTGTGCTTGTACTGAAAAGTTAGATTTCATATTGCTAATGATGTGGATTAATTATCTGAAGTTTGGATCTTTTTTACGCACTGCAGATACATTCAAGATTCTCAACGAACACATTTCCTAGCTGGGATCGCGCTCAGCCCATGCGTCTATTAGGTCATAATGGGGAAATTAATACACTTCGCGGCAACGTGAACTGGTAAGCTGTTGAGTAGTTAGTTGTTTCTGCACATATTTCATTTAGTCCTTTTCCCCTGCTTTATGTGGAAGAGATTCTTCGTTGGCTTCTCTGGGGGCCTCAAAGGATAATTAGATCTGACATAGCATACACAAACTTAAACATATTTTGCTATTAACCTCTGAAGTAAACCTCAGTGGCTATGGTATCCGGAGGCTTACTATATTGACGTTAGTGTCCATAAGTCGACTCTTTAGGATACTCAAGATCATCTTCTTGTGCTTCACAAAAGTGCATAGTTGAAACTTTGGCATGCCACATTCCACTTTTTGAGTGGCAGATCACCGAGTTCACTACCAACTTGTTTTATGAACAGTAATATCACTTGTGTGGCGAGATACATCATGCTTTTGTCAATCATTTGGTGAGGCCATACTGGAACCTTGTGCCAAATACCAGGAATGCTAGAGATATGCACTTATGATAGCTAAGATGTTGATATGTGTTTGTACTTTTTGACTCACTAAAATGCCAGCGGTAAGCCTTCACTCTTGCTTCAGGTTTAGAACCATGTTCCATGAACAATGTTGCTAGATGTGTTTTGGACATCTTCCAAAAACACTGGTCTAGGCAAAGTCGTAACTCGTAAGACCATGTACGAGGGCAAGAAACCACAGGTTTCGCTTGGTGGGCCAGATCCTTTGTCTTATTGCGGCTGCTGGCACAGAGTTAGCCGATGCTTATTCCCTAGACACTGTCATTGTTTCTTCTCTGTGAAAAGAAGTTCATGACTGGCTTTCTACTTCCATGCAGCATTACTCCTTCAGGCTTTTGCCCTTTGCGGGAAATTCCCCCCTGCTGCCTCCTGTAGGAGTCTGGGCTGTGTCTCAGTCCCAGTGGATCATCCTCTTGGACCAGCTTTATATCCGTAATAAATAGTGCGACGAGAAGGCCTGGCTCCAAATTGTTCAAGAATAGTGGTGTTGAGTTTCTGACCTTGGGATTTGTCAATTCTATTTCTTAATGGAGGCAGATTAGGGATAGGAATAGGGATATAAGTCAGCGGTAGAGTGTCAACTTGACATGGTAGAAGTCATCAGTTCGAGCCTGATTATCCCTACTGAAGAAAAAAACACAAATGTAGCTTCCCCCATTCAATCGGGGGTATATTCTATTGTACCTCTTAGAAAGACAAATCTAAAAAAATAAAGTTGACTTACCTAGATTGATTTTAAAGAGGATGTGGTTTAATTCGATGCAAAGTGAAGAACCTTGCCAGGGCTTGACATACTTGGCTGATATTCCTGCTTTAGTATTTGAGCCCATGATTTGATTATTCATTTGATTTCCCTTTAAAACATATGAATGATGCATGTTGTGAAACTTTAGGATGAAGGCACGCGAAGGCCTTCTGAAATGTAAGGAGCTTGGTTTGTCAAAGGATGAGATGAAGAAACTTCTACCCATTGTAGATGCCAGCTCATCTGACTCAGGTTGGTGCTTGTATATTGCATACAAAGATATAAATGAATTTGAATCCCACATCCGCTTAGAAATGGTAGTGCAAGAGGAGAAATAGAGCCACTTACTTCTCATCCTTTGTCTGAATCTCCTTTTCTATTAGGGTCTTTTGACGGTGTACTTGAGCTTTTGGTTAGAGCTGGTAGAAGTCTTCCTGAAGCTATGATGATGATGATTCCTGAAGCCTGGCAAAACGATAAGAATATGGATCCTGATCGGAAAGCATTGTATGAGTACTTTTCAGCCATCATGGAACCGTGGGACGGGCCTGCTCTGATGTCCTGTGAGAGTTCTACTAACCTTCTGATTTCACATTGACTTACTTTCCTTGCACCAGCTGGTTTGTGCTTATTAAACAGATTTTGCAGTTTCTGATGGCCGGTATCTTGGAGCTACACTGGACCGAAATGGGCTACGTCCAGGTCGATTTTATATCACACGCAGTGGAAGGGTAGTAATGGCAAGTGAAGTTGGTGTAGTCGATATTCCTCCTGAAGATGTGCTTAAGAAAGGAAGACTTAACCCTGGCATGATGCTTCTGGTGGATTTTGATAAGCATGTTGTTGTAGATGATGAAGCATTGAAGCAGCAGTATTCACTTGAAAGACCTTATGGAGAGTGGCTTAAAAAGCAAAAGATAGTGCTGAGTGATATAGTAGAATCTGTTAGCGAATCTGAGAGGGTTCCTCCACCTATAGCAGGAGTTGTTCCTGTAAGTATAACACTACCCAATCTTTTCTTCTGCTTCTTTCATGTGCAGTTCTGAATTTTTTTAAGGCGACTATTATTTTATGTGACCAGCCATCCAATGATGATGACAATTTGGAAAATAAGGGTATTCATGGCTTATTGGCTCCATTGAAGGCTTTTGGGTACTTATCTCTTTTTCCCTGCTTGTTATTTTAAATTCTTCTGACTCATGCAATTATGTGGGGAAATGAATTCAAATGCCGGACTCTTGTGCAGTTACACTGTTGAATCATTGGAGATGCTGCTGCTACCAATGGCAAAGGACGGCGATGAGGCACTGGGTTCCATGGGAAATGATGCTCCTTTAGCTGTGATGTCCAATCGGGAGAAACTCACGTTTGAATATTTCAAGCAGATGTTTGCTCAAGTTACAAACCCTCCTATTGATCCCATCAGAGAGAAGATAGTAACCTCCATGGAGTGCATGATTGGTCCAGAAGGTGACCTCACTGAGATCGGAGAAGAACAATGCCACCGCCTGTCTCTAAAGGGTCCCCTTCTATCCATTGAGCAAATGGAAGCAATTAAAAAGATGGATTACAGAGGATGGCGTAGCAAAGTTATCGACGTAACTTACTCTAAGGAGTGTGGCAGGAAAGGGTTGAAGGAGACCTTGGATAGAATCTGTTCTGAAGCTCATGATGCAATTAAGGAGGGCTACACAACAGTGGTGCTTTCTGACAGAGGTACCTATTATCCTACTAAAACTAGTGTTGATATGTGTGGTTAAGGTTAAGTATATCAAAGTATGTAAAAAGGTTCTGGAAGAACAAATTGATATTTTACCAAAAAAGTAAGTGTATTTCAATATGTAAATGTGGCGGTATGTTGGAGTTCAAAACTTATTTGTCTCTTATCCAACGCCCGAAGAGCTGTGGTTAGCATAACCAGTTTTTTTTTATTGTAGAAATGTTTTCTTTATTTGACAATTGAAATAATGTTACTTATTGGTATACTAATTGAACTGCTATTTGTTTGATTGCATAGCCTTTTCATCCAATCGTGTTGCTGTAAGCTCCCTTCTGGCTGTGGGTGCGGTCCATCATCATCTAGTCAAACAGCTTGAACGAACTCGAATTGGCTTAGTTGTTGAGTCTGCTGAGCCCCGTGAAGTGCACCACTTTTGTACATTAGTTGGATTTGGCGCAGATGCTATATGCCCTTATTTGGCTATAGAGGCCATTTGGAGACTGCAGGTCGATGAAAAAATTCCACCCAAAGCAAGTGGTGAGTCTCACTCAAAGGAAGAGCTGGTGGAGAAGTATTTCAAAGCAAGCAACTATGGTATGATGAAGGTTCTAGCCAAGATGGGGATATCTACTTTGGCCTCTTACAAGGGTGCTCAGATATTTGAGGCAGTGGGCCTATCATCAGAAGTAATGGAGAGGTGCTTTGCTGGAACTCCAAGCAGAATTGAGGGGGCAACATTTGAAGCATTAGCCATTGATGCACTTCAGTTGCACGAGCTGGCCTTTCCTAAAAGGGTATTCCCTCCTGGGAGTGCCGAGGCTGTATCATTGCCCAATCCTGGAGATTATCACTGGAGGAAAGATGGTGAGGCCCACTTGAATCACCCCCTTGCTATAGCAAAGCTGCAAGAGGCTGCCAAAGCTAATAGTGTGGCTGCCTATAAAGAATACTCTAAGCTAATACAGGAGCTAAACAAAACCTGTAATTTGCGGGGGCTATTGAAATTTAAGGAGGCAGGGGTGAAAGTTCCTATAGATGAAGTGGAACCGGCCAGTGAGATTGTAAAACGGTTTTGCACTGGAGCTATGAGTTACGGGTCGATATCGTTGGAGGCACACACCACCCTTGCCATGGCTATGAATAAGATTGGAGGGAAGTCAAACACAGGTATGCCCTCAGTAGGCTTCTAAAAGATTCTTTGTATTACTCTCTGTTTTACGTAGTTTACTATTCCCCTTGCTTCTTTCCTCATCTTACCTAATGCAACTTCTTTCCAGGTGAGGGAGGTGAGATCCCCTCTCGTATGGAGCCTCTTCCAGATGGTTCAATGAATCCGCAAAGAAGTGCGATTAAGCAGATTGCTAGTGGAAGATTCGGCGTTACAATTTATTACCTCACAAATGCCGATGAGATACAAATAAAAATGGCCCAGGTAGATTTCGAACATTCAAGGATGACATTTATTTTGGGGTCATGTTTATTTCCCTAAGTCTATCTCTGCTAGCCACTCTATTCCTACTGGAACAGAGTTCCCCTGGTTTATGAATTTATGTTCATGGGCAGATGACGCTGTGTCTGCAAAGCACCTCTGTGTGTTTTTGCATCTTAAACTGATACTTCCTTCGGCATTTGATGAGGTTAAATATAAACTAGACTCGTTTATCCTTTGTTTATGGTTTGTATTGTTTATATTTGTCTACCATGCTGTACAGGGTGCCAAGCCCGGTGAAGGTGGTGAACTTCCTGGCCACAAAGTTATAGGAGATATTGCGGTTACCAGGAATTCTACTGCTGGGGTGGGACTAATCAGCCCACCTCCCCATCATGATATTTATTCAATTGAAGACCTTGCTCAATTGATTCATGATCTTAAGGTAAGTACAAGCAATGCTGTTGCTACATGTTTCTCTGAATAGGATGTTACATCTCAGTTCCGAACCGTGAATTTAGCTTTCGAACCGTTACTTTAGGAGTGAAAAGGTTTACGAGTAACTTAATAAGGTCATGGAAAGTAGATCTTTTGGGAAGACGGATGCAAAAACAAAAGGGGTAGCCATGGGGCACCTAGAAATGTGTTTTAACATTTTAAGGGAGATTTTCAAAATATACTATGTTCCATTATGCTGATTTGACCTGAAATAAGTGAATGTTGATGTTGGAAGTGATAGTTTCCAACGTCAACTAGTGTTCTCTATCCACATATTCTCCAATATTGTAAATTGCATAGGTTAGTTTAGCTAATTTCTCTCCCCATTATTTTGTAGAATGCCAATCCACGGGCTCGCATCAGCGTGAAGTTGGTATCCGAAGCTGGTGTGGGAGTAATTGCTAGTGGAGTTGTGAAGGGTCACGCTGATCATGTCTTGATCTCAGGTCACGATGGAGGCACAGGTGCTGCCCGATGGACTGGAATAAAAAATGCAGGTCTCCCATGGGAACTTGGTCTTGCTGAAACCCACCAAACTCTAGTTGCTAATGACCTTCGTGGCCGGACAGTACTCCAGACGGATGGCCAACTTAAAACTGGAAGGGATGTGGCCATTGCCGCACTTCTTGGTGCAGAGGAGTTTGGTTTCAGCACCGCTCCCCTTATTACCCTTGGTTGTATCATGATGCGGAAGTGCCATAAAAACACTTGTCCAGTTGGAATTGCTACCCAAGATCCAGTGCTTAGAGAGAAGTTTGCTGGAGAGCCTGAGCACGTGATTAACTTTTTCTTCATGGTAGCAGAAGAGGTGAGGGAAATCATGTCCCAGCTTGGGTTTCGGAAGATAAATGAAATGGTTGGTCGTTCGGATATGCTTGAAATGGATAAGGAAGTGGTGGGGGGCAATGAAAAGCTTAGGAATATTGATCTCTCACTATTGCTTAAACCTGCTGCAGACATCCGCAAAGATGCTGCACAGTACTGTGTACAGGAACAAGATCATGGTTTGGAAATGGCTTTGGATAACAAGCTTATAACTCTATCCGAAGCTGCTTTGGAAAAAGGTCTACCCGTGTACATTGAAACACCAATTCGCAACGTGAATCGGACAGTTGGAACAATGCTTAGCCACGAGGTGACAAAACGCTATCACATGATGGGGCTTCCTGCTGATACGATCCATATCAAACTCAATGGGAGTGCAGGCCAGAGCCTTGGAGCTTTTCTCGCTCCTGGTATTACTTTAGAGCTTGAGGGTGACAGCAATGACTATGTTGGTAAAAGTCTATCAGGTGGAAAGATTGTTGTTTATCCTCCAAAAGAAAGCAAATTCGATCCCAAGGAAAACATTGTGATTGGTAATGTTGCGCTCTATGGGGCGACAAATGGGGAGGCGTATTTTAACGGAATGGCGGCCGAAAGATTTTGTGTACGCAATTCTGGGGCTAAAGCAGTTGTAGAAGGTGTTGGTGATCACGGTTGTGAGTACATGACTGGTGGTACCGTTGTGGTGCTTGGGAAAACAGGGAAGAACTTTGCTGCAGGCATGAGTGGTGGTCTTGCCTATGTTCTTGATACGGATGCCACGTTCCAATTACGATGCAACCTTGAGCTGGTAGATCTTGATAAAGTCGAAGAAGAAGAGGATATTATGACACTAAGAATGATGATACAGCAACATCAGCGTCACACAAACAGCCAACTAGCCAGAGAAGTGCTTGCTGATTTTGATAATCTTTTACCTAAATTTATCAAGGTGTTCCCTAGAGATTATAAGCGGGTTCTTGAAAGCATGAAAGAAAAGGCAATTGCCAAAGAGGCTGAAGCCCCACATGCCAAACAAGCTGACGAGCAAGAAGAGGCAGAATTGAAGGAGAAAGATGCTTTTGAAGAGCTTAAGAAGTTGGTAGCTTTGTCATCGAATGGGAATGGCAGTCTGGTGAGCTGTCATATTAATTTATTGCGTTCATATATCAACCTCTTTTCAAGCTAATGTGTTGACTGGGGGTCGATATAAGAGCAGTTTTGGCTCTCTTTTCTATAAATAGTTTTCCTAATATTCTATGTAATTTCGTTAAGCTGTTGATGACATCCAGTTACAAATGTTTCTTTCTTCCTTCCTCATTAGATTGCTTATGCATATGAGATTTTTTTGCTTTCGGGTTTCTTTCTCAGCATCCACGCTTTCCCCATTTCAACGTACTATAGGCTTGTTAATCTCTCATAGCCCATGAAGGGGTCTAATAAGAGTCTGGAAACCGCAGAAAGTTGAAGACGCTGAACCGGTGAAAAGGCCAACTCGAGTTCCTGATGCTGTAAAACATAGGGGATTCATTGCTTATGAACGTGAGGGTGTTTCATACAGAGATCCAAATGTCCGGATGAGTGATTGGAAGGAGGTCATGGAAAAGGACCAGCCCAGTGTACTTCTAAAGACTCAATCTGCTCGCTGTATGGACTGTGGCACTCCCTTCTGCCACCAGGTAATATTTACTCAGCGCGTTGTTTGTTCTCTCCTTTTCTTTTAAGTTCAAATGCTCTCATGCTGTTACCCAAGATTTCCAGTTTCATTCCTGATTTCTCATTGTCCTCTATTGTAGGAGAATTCTGGATGTCCTCTGGGAAATAAAATACCTGAATTCAATGAGTTAGTGTACCAAAATAGATGGCGCGAAGCATTGGATCGGCTTTTGGAGACGAATAACTTCCCAGAGTTTACTGGTCGGGTGTGCCCGGCACCTTGTGAGGGGTCTTGTGTTCTTGGTATAATTGAGAATCCCGTATCTATCAAAAGCATTGAATGCGCTATCATAGATAAGGCTTTTGAGGAAGGCTGGATGGTGCCTCGGCCTCCTCTCAAAAGAACCGGGTATGATTCATCTCCTGCATAATCCAGTTGTAATCACCCATAGTCTCATTCTTGTTGGATTCCTCTAAAGTCTATTAGCAGAATGAGGTTGCTGTTTAAGTTATCTGGCATCGAATTATGTAAATCCTTGCTGTTACAGGAAAAAAGTTGCTGTTATTGGGAGTGGACCAGCTGGATTGGCTGCTGCTGACCAGTTGAATAGAATGGGTCACTTTGTGACCATGTATGAGCGCTCTGATCGTATCGGGGGTCTTATGATGTATGGAGTTCCTAACATGAAGGCTGATAAAGTTGGGATAGTTCAACGACGGGTTGACCTCATGGAAAAGGAGGGCATCATTTTTGTTGTTAATGCCAATATTGGAAAAGATTCTAAGTATTCCCTAAATGAGCTTCGAGATAAGAATGACGCCATTATTCTCACCGTAGGAGCCACTAAACCAAGGTATACTTGTTTTGGCATACTTGGGATACAAAAAATGTCAACAGAGGTTTTCTCTTTTGTAACTCGGTACTTATTTGAGAACATAATATTGGAACAGGGACTTACCTGTACCTGGACGGGAACTATCTGGGGTCCATTTTGCCATGGATTTCCTTCATGCAAATACCAAAAGTTTACTTGATAGCAATCTTGAGGATGGGAATTACATTTCTGCCAAGGATAAGAAGGTAGTGGTGATTGGTGGAGGTGACACAGGTACAGATTGCATTGGAACATCAGTCCGGCATGGTTGCAGTAGCATTATAAATCTGGAGCTTCTCCCTGAGCCTCCTCGAACTAGGGCTCCAGGCAACCCTTGGCCACAGGTTTGAAACTGAAGACGTGAAAAATCTAGATTGCATAACCATTTTTTTGTTAAGTTATTACTCCTATGTGTTTTATATCATGTCCTGTGGTTAGTCTTACTGTGTGTGGATCATATTTGTGCTTGAAAAGTGTGTAGAACTTTCATGAAACAGAGGGGACAGATATGGGAGTTGTAACACCCAATGTAGACCATTGGCCCAGTACCTTGAATTTGATCCACAAACCACACCACATGGCCCAAAATGCTTAAGCCCAAGGCGCTAGTAGTTTCTTATATGGTTTGTTATATGCCCAAGATCACCCATGTAGACTTTCAATGAGGGACTAGACATTTCCTACCCCCAAAATATGGGGTATTACAATCTTCGCTCCTCTATGGCCTCGCGCCTTCGCAAGGGGTTGAGCACTAGAGTCACCACAGCCTCCCTTGGGTTTGTTCCCTAGTGACCAGAGTCACCACAGCCTTCCCTGGGTCTGTTCTCTGGTGTCATAACCCACATGGTCGTGTACATGGGTCACTCTGATACCATTTGTAACACCACATGTAGACCACTGACCCAGTATCTTGAATTTAATCCGCTGGCCACAACACATGGCCCAAAATGCTTAAGCCCAAGGTGTTAGTAGTTTCTTACATGGTTGGTTATATGCCCAAGATCACCCATGTAGACTTTCGATTTGGGATTAAACATTCTCTACCTTCTACACTCGGGGGTAATGCAGGAGTAGTAATTAATCAATCACTTGTAATATCATCGATGAATATCCAATATGTTTTGGTTGGTGGAAAATCAACACGTCATAAGTAATGAAGGTTGCAATCACTGGATATCTTTTTGGAATTGGATTTTTGAGTTTACGTTACGCAACCTAAAGTGATTTGGTTTAAATCAAGAAATGGGTAAATTGGGAAACTTAATAGCATTTGATGCACATTTTTCAAATCATTTAATAATTTGATCATTTCAATGTTTTTTTTTTTTTGCAGTGGCCTCGTATATTCCGAGTAGATTATGGGCACCAGGAAGCTGCTTCAAAGTTTGGTAAGGACCCAAGATCTTACGAGGTATTGACCAAGCGGTTTGTGGGAGATGAGAATGGAATTGTGAAAGGACTTGAGATAGTACGCGTCCAGTGGGAGAAGGATGCTTTTGGGAAGTTTCAATTTAAGGAAGTAGAAGGCTCTGAGGAGATTATTGAGGCAGACCTAGTCCTTCTAGCTATGGGCTTCCTCGGTCCTGAGTCGGTTAGTACTCTTAACTGCATTTCGTAATTTCTCAAGGGGAAGTGATTTTGTTCATCATCATCAAAAGAACAATGTCCTCGTTCTCTTTGTTGGAGAGGGCAAGGGCTCCCAAAAGTTAATCCTGCCTGTGGTGATGATGATGTTGGGATTCTTTTATGTACACTAACTCAAGGTTCTAAAAGCTGCTAGGCGCTAGTCAGGCGGCCGGGATCATCTTGCGTCTAGGCCGATTAATCAACACCTAGAGATTGATCGGATTTTCCTTTTTTTTATTTATTGAAAACATTCTCCTCTCCCTCCCTAAGTTTTGAGTAAGTAGAACAACATAAGTAGAACAAATAGAAAATAACATCCAAAATAGGGCCATTTATAGTTTGATACTAGCCCTACGCATTCAATTTATGATGTTTATACGAAGTTATGAACATGTAGAGAGAGAGAGAGAGAGAGAGAGAGAGAGAGAGGACGAGCAACGAGGGGGGGAGATCGATTTGGTATTTTTTGTTGAACTGGATCGACTAGCTGATTTGGTATTTAGGTTATAAATTCTATTGTACACTGGATTTGATATGTATGAATTAAAGCAAAACTACACAAAAACCCTTACACTATATTACCACAATAGTTAAACCCCTTAAATTTTCAATAGTATGCATTTAACCCCATTAATTTCCCGTAGCTGCCTAAATGCCTAATCCCACCTTGCGCCTGCCTGAAGCCTGATTAGTCGCCGACTAATCTGCCCATCACCAATAAGAAAAAAAGAGATTGAACCAACTTAATTAAACACGTAGACCATTAATCGAGGCGGCCGCCTAGGCTGACTTTCAGAACACTGCATTCACCTAAGTTACCCTTCGAACTTCTCCCTGAAACTTGGCGTCTGCTTTGAATTTCATTCATTTGTCTGGGGTCAGCAGACTGAGAGAATTCATACTATTCAATAATCCTATAGTTGGCAGAAAAGTTGGAACACTTCCTCGAAACATATATGCCTTGTGAATGTATTACACACACTTCTTGTGACCATCTTTGTCGTGGAATACTGTAATGACTGATTTTTATGCTTAATACCTTCAGACACTAGCAGACAAACTGGGTTTGGAGCGAGACAATCGATCGAACATCAAGGCAGAGTATGGCCGCTTCGAAACCAGCCTAGACGGTGTTTTCGCTGCCGGGGATTGTCGGCGGGGCCAGTCTCTGGTAGTTTGGGCCATCGCGGAAGGTCGACAAGCTGCTTCACAAGTCGACAAGTTTCTCACTGAAGGAGGAAAAAAGAACATCAATCTAGAGAGACCAGATGATACTGTCAAGAGGCAACAAGATAGCAACAGACAGACAGTAATGAAGTAGTTTTTGCTTCAGCTTCATTTTCACTTCCTCATATAGGGCCAAATAGAAAGAACCAATTTATACTTCTAGAGAGCTGCTTCCAGTTAAATTATAACGTGGGAAGCCATGGCTAGATGCCCAAGATCAACCACAGAAGCTGAGAAAGCTCAACAACAAAGCAGCATTTGCGGGAATCGGATTCAGTACTTAGAATTTCATGAGTTTGATTTTTCTTTATCTTCTTGTTTATGATCCCCCCCCTTATTTTGGGTGTTTGAAAGGTGGATCATGTGCCGGTTTTTAAAATGAATAATGTGTACAGTTCGTTCTTGATTTGTGAATGAAAAATTAGTATATTGAGAATTCATTGAGAAAGATGATTGGTGGACTGAAATTGGTATATAATCTTCATTCAATTGGGTTGATTTTACCAATGTATTGTTGCGGTAAGAGCCTCTAGGAACCCAAATCACCAACATTGTATACTGGCTAACATAATGTCATTTGAACTCACAAGAAGAAGAGAAAAGAGGGTCAGCCTGAACACCTCATCCGCAGGCAGAAGCAAAGGATTCAACTCATTCAAGTTGATCAAAGGATTTCAATATCTCGAAGAGAAGAATGCCTGAGGGACGATTATTATTTGCTCCTGGAGCACCGTCACGTGGTGCTTCAAGAGCTTTCTCCACCACACATTTGTATAGGCTCCAGCACCAAGTGTGAGATTCTAATGGAAAAGTGACAAATATGTGGTGAAGAAGACACCTAGAGGGTCACATGATAGTGCTCTAGAAACACTAAATAATTACTTACGCTCGAGAGTGGAAAGGATAGTTTCTTTACAATTTCTAGACTACTGTATTTTTTTGTGAAACCCTCCAAGAAAATGATTTGGGAAAATGATTGAAAAATTTCCAAAATTGACCCCAGTAAAAGGCCCAAACTGCCAAACCAATCCACAACCGAATGAAACCGATCCATCCGTGTCACTCACGGAGGGTCGGATGCTGAAAACTAAAAACGATTATTCGCCATGAGCGGTTCGGGTTGGAAACCGATCGATTCGCCACGAACCGAATTGTGCACACCCCTTTTTTATCAGAAAAAAACAAAAATGATAATTGTATAACCATTATTTCAACGGCGTATAACACTTTGCGTTGTGTGTGGAGCACATGTGAGCCCCACACACTTCGCATTTAAGTGTGTTGGCTCTACACACCATGTAAGTGTGTTAGAGCCATGTTGGAGACTTTTGTTGTACATGTATCATTGTTGAGAAAAGGTAAACCTACGCGTACAGAGAGTTTTTCGTACAGAAAACGTACAACGGCTTTTGGGACCCACTTTTGGGTCCCACACGAATGATCCGAACCGTTAAATAATTTCAAAATAATTTTTTCTAGGCCTTGCAAAAAATCAACTCAATTGGATATGTGTAACTGGTGGATCCAAAACTCCAAGTTAAATCTCTCTGTCTCCAGTCGGTTACAGAAACGCGAGGGGTTTTTCTTGCAGGACGAAGAGGAGCAGCAGCAGCAGAAGAAGAAGAAGAAGAAGAAGAACAAGAAGAAGAAGAAGAAGAAATGGCGAGCAATAAGGGCCGTCTACTCTCCTCAATCATGAAACTATCCGCTCCGAAACTAGGGCTTCCTTACAACAGACCTGGCCCGGCGATTCTCTCCGGTTCGAATTCGCTGAGTCGTCTCCTCTGCTCTTCAACTCAGCAAGGTCAAGAGACCGGATCTAACAAGGTAGAAGGAGAGGTATCAGAAACCAAACCACAGGTTCTTAACGGAGAAGGGGAGAACAACGGTGAAGATGAAGACGACGGCGACGAATTGGACTTGAACAAAGAGACTGGGGAGATCGGAGGGCCAAGAGGTCCCGAGCCCACTCGGTACGGCGATTGGGAACGGAAAGGCCGTTGCTACGATTTCTGAGAATTTGTTTTGCCAGTCGGTAAAGGTGATCGATTGAAGGACGTAATTTCAAGGTTAGGGTTTTGATTTATTTCTGTTGATCTCAATATTAAATAAGAATCTCAATGTTTAGTATTTTGTTCTTTTCACTTTTAAGTTAAGTTTAGTTACCATTGTAATTTGCGATCTAAATTGATAAGACATAAATTTAGAGGTGAAAAGTGACGCTGGAGTTAGTTGCATATACAAATTCTTTTGCAATTTGAATATAATGGGAGTTTTTCTTAAGTTTATAGATTCTAATTTATTTACTGTTATGATTATTTGGTTTGATCTGCATAACATCCACAGCCCCTTTGGCTACTTAGGTGAGAAAAGAAAAGAATGGGTTGTGCTTACTAATAATGAGAAAAGAAAAGAAAGGATTATGTTTTCTCATCATCTTATTTGGATAGACCAAATTAAAGAGAGTGATTTCTCACCTTTTCATACCAATCTCATTTGTATAGGCATCATAAAGGAAAAGAAAAGAGAGTCATGTGGTTTTTACAATGGCCTTTTAATGGAGGAAAAATGGGCTGGAGGAAAAATGGAGGGGGAAGACAAATAGAAATAGATGTAGAAGTGGTCGAGAGAGAAAAATTGGAGGGAAGTGAAATGAGAGGGGAAGGAAACGTGAAAAATTGGGAGATGAACAATCAGAACAAATATCTGTTTTGTTATGCCCAAGACACGGTAAAATTGGCAACCTAAAAAATAATAATCCTTCCCCTTTCTCTTCTCACCAATGAGAAACAAAAAGGGCTCCTGGAGGGGGTTTCGATTCTCACCCTCTCCCACTCTCTCTCACCATTTTTGGTATCCAAAGTCCAAACATAGGAGAGAATGCTCTTCCCGTCCTTTTACTTTCTTTTCTCATGAAAACCCCCCATTCAAAGAGGTTGTCAATCCATCGTTATTTTTATTTTTATTTATTTTTTATTTTTTATTTTTCACTTTTTAAGTTTAGTGCCATTTGCCATAGTCCATAGAAATTAGAAAGTGGTATGTGTGAGTGGATCACCCTCTTCCCTGCAATATGAAGTTATATAATATACCACATATGGTAGACTAGAGAAACCAGTTGGTTCATTCACTGAGGGCTCGTTTGGTTTGTCATCATATATGCTTAGCTGATAAGATGGTCCTCGTTGTTGTGGTGATCGAATTCGAGCAAGCGTCGATAAGAGAGATGAACGAAAATAGGAGTACCTATTTACCTACTGAGGTGACAAAGTTGGAGTGGAAGCCCTCGTGGTAATTTTTTCATCACCTTGAATGTTAAAGTCAGAGTTATAATCATATCATAATTACATATAACCTAATAATAGCAGATACGATGGAATCATAATCATGTACTTTTAAGTGTTAGCATTCTCTCAGCATTGGGCTTTTTTTACTGGGCATTATTCTCTTAGAATTGTTAATAGCAGATAGCTTCCTATTTTCTCGCGTAGTAGTCCATATGCAAGCACCTGACATACTGGGTAGCTTGGCTTGCATATATTTCTTGTGGATACAGAAAAAAGCTTTGGAGGCATACGTAGAACTACTTTCCGAGTGACACTCAGTGCAGTGTGTGGGCCTCTTAAGTGCATGCGAGTGTGTGTGTCTTTAGACTTTTGTATGCAGGAATTCAATATTTCCTTCAAGCATCTCAACAACTATGTTCATGGAAGGATGGTCACTAGGCTTCATTTGTCTGCAGTCTGCAGTCTGCACCATAAAGCCACAAACATCATCTCCTTTACCATCTCACTCTCCTTGTCCGTGGTCCCTCCCATTTCTATGTTCCTTCCTTTGGCTAATTGGTCATAAACCCATGAAGGAAAGAAAATTTGGCTTGGATCAGCAGTGAATCTTCATCTCTCTTGCTGCCTGCCATTTCTATCGTCAACATTTCAATACTATAGAGACATGTGGCCCAGGGTTCCTCTTGCTGTGGTTGGAGTTGCAATTGGTACAATTTCATAAGCCCAAAGTTAGAAACCTTTGCCTATAAAGAAAAAGTAACTTCTGGGGTAGAATTCTCATCAAGAAGAATTTTGTGGGGCTGTATATCAGAATGCAGGATATGTTGTGTCACAACCCCAATGCAAGCATTCAGTCCTAAGAGCCACTCCAATAAGCGAGTCGATCTCAAATGAGTTTTAATTCAATAGTAAACTTCAATTATATAGCTGCCAAACTTGGGCAGGATTGTTAATATTTTTCAGCCTCTTAGACTTCAAAAAAATGAAAGAACTTTAGACTGCTAAATGTGGATAAGCTGCTTTTGATTTATGCGTATGCAGTTGCCATTCAATCTTTCGTGTCATATCTTAGGTTTACTTTTCTAGCGAGCATACTGTTATGCAAATAAGGTGAGTTTTTGATATGGATACTGAAGGTCTGATTATTTTGATTCACTGTCAAAGATGCCTGCAATATGGCAAACTATTGTGTATAATGAGGATGTAACGACTAGGTCACATAGTTGTTAGAATTGCATGTTTCGTGATTCGATTGTGGTTCATGGCTTCATCCAAAGACTATGAGAAACAAGGTTTAGACTGAATCAGTGATGATTCATCCGATTTACAGTTAGGTTCATGCAAATAACAACTGTTTTGCATTCGATGAATATTACACTGACTTTTACCTTAATTTGTCTTATGGAAAAGAAAGAATGGAAGTTCATAGAGTTTTAAGTACGAAAAATCATTATTTCCATCCAAATTTTGTTAATGATTTGTTGGATTAGTATTTATCGTGATTTGGAGCATGTTGTTAACCCTTTCTCCTCATTGTTCTCATATAGCACAAATAATCATTCTAATTATGTATTAAGATCAAGATACTTTAGGCTACACGATCATCGTTGAAAAACAAAAACTTATTGCGTAGGATGGCTATACTCATATCCATGGATACCAGATCCGATTCTGGTCATTCAGGGGCGGATATTATCAGATTTTTTTTTCACCTTATAGGAGTGGTATGGGCCATGGGGTGTAATCATATAATACGGTCGGGTATGTACAACCATACCCGATTACCCGTACTCACCTCATCATACCTGTTCCTTATTATATATCCTTTCGGCTTGTTTGGTTGGGGACACAGCAGCCCGGATGAGATTGGGCCGGGATGACTAATCCCAGGCCCACGAGTGATCCATGGTTTGGGAGATAAGTTGACAACCGGAGCAGTCATCCCCAAAACAAAATAATCCGTTCTAGCCCTTGTTATTTATGACCCTGTCCATATTTAATCCGTCCGGATGACCCTTCCTAATCCGGGCCAATCCATCCCCAAACCCTCTAAGGGAGTTCTTGAATGGATTATTTGATTTTATCATCTTTGATTTTATCATCATCTTTTACGAATGGATAAAAGGTAGGGTTGATTTTATCAACCATTTTTGAAACCCATATTGGTCCACAACTATTTTATCACACTAGATTTTATTTATTGGGAAAATAAGGTGATTTTATCACCCCTCCATAAAACACCAACTAAAATCAAATTTCTCATTTTATCTCATAAAATCTATTCAAGAACTCTAATTTATTTATATCTCTCATTTTAACTCCTAAACAAAGCAAGTACTTTTTATCCCCCCAATTACCAATATCTTCCAATCCAATTACTATTTTATCCTCATTTATAAATGTCCATCAATGTGGGTCCACTCTCAATAAATAATACTAACCACTACTATCTTATCTTCCCTTAATTTTGGAAAGTGGAGGTAAAAGTTGGAGAAAAGTTTATGTGATAGGTATAAGATCTCCTTAAGAAGTTGGAATTACGAAGCTACACATTTAAAAAGAGACGAAGGGAGTATATAAACTATGTGTTCACTTCATTACTTTTTTTCTCTTAAATTTTTGTAAAATCTTCATTGTATGTACCTCTATTTTCAATGTATAATTGAGTAATGCCCGTTTTTATCTCCATACGAGTATGGGTTTGGTGACATTTTGGTAACCCAAAGTGAGTATGAATACGGATATAGAAGCGAGAATGAAGTTTGGGGGATTATGCATGGAAGTAGCACTTCCAAATCAGACTCGACACGTTGCCATCCCTGGGTACAACTTTTATTTCCATAGTGAATCTTTAATTCTGTATTGACACACACAAACACACATATATTAACAGGTATATTTTTGTATGAATGTATATACTTTTTTTTTTTTTTTTTTTTGAACCGAGAAAACATATCACATTAACTAGAATTAAAATTACAAAGGTGACTCCGCGCTAGATTGTGAGCATTCTTCACATCCTGGCTAGCGGCCTTAACTACAATTACATACTCAAAAGCTTTCGAAAGATATCCAAACAAAATTCCTAATGGAAATACAAGCATTACTACTACAACATAAAGCATGAATGACCTTAAGGCTGTCTGTCGAAACTTGCAACCTTCTCAAACCAGCAGCGTTATCCCATCTCAAAGCCTGCAAATAGCTGAACCCCGGTTCGGATTCACCCAGGATCCACCCAGGAACCGGGGGCCTGCACCCTTGTGTAGCCCTGCAACGAATTACTAAGCATCAAACCTTCTGCACACCAAGCCGCCACCCCAATAGACAGCTCTCTCCTCGACGCACCATCCACCCCCACCCTTATCAGTTGAGCAGCTTCCTGCACCGGACCAAAACAGAACGCTGCCCTCCCAACGTGGTTACCTCCTTTCGCAGGATGGCTTCCAACGACCACCTCCCTTGACTTGACTTTAGCAACATAGATAAATTAAACTCAATATTTTTATGGCATTTATAAAAGGAAGGAACCGCAAGATTAGAATGGCAAAATTCCGAGCACACCATAATTCCCACAACACGCACACCGCAATGCAAAAGACTGTATCACTCGAAGCCTCCCTTACCCAACCATCAAACCAATTCGTAAAACAGCTCACCCTCGCCGACTCAAAATCAAAACCTAAAGGGGAGATATTCCAAAGCTTTCTAACAAAGAAGCACCGGCTAAAAAGATGGTCTACGTCTCCTCTTTTTTTTTTCTAAGCAAGAAATTTATTAATCTTTGAAAACGAATTACAAAGATTAAAGGGACCCAAGACTGAAAATGCCAAGGGTCCGAAGGGGAAAAAAAACCACGGAAACTACGTCTCCTCTTCAACACCACACAAAGCACATAAACTATCGCAAGTTATTCTCCTCCTCCTCAGGCCATCTTCAACCGCGATAATTCCATGAAGAGGCCATATTTAGGTGGTAAATGAAAGGCCAACAATTTTTTTCCAAAAAGCTGAGGAAATATTTCCCAGGCTAATTCTATAATCAGCCATTTGGGCTGACAGTAGTGTAGGACACGGGCTCATTTTTTACACGAACTTACAAAAGCTTCAGTGACTGCCTCAAAAGTTGTATTGAAACAATAAACGTTAGATGAAATGACCAAAATGTCCCTATATCACTTTTCCCCAGTTTGGGTCAGTGGATGGGACCTTTGACACCGGAGAAGCCATCGCCGGATGTAGCTAACCAGCGGACATCACCGAGAAAGCCCTCGCCAACCCCCAGTTTCTCTTCCCTACTCCTTGTGCGTGATTTTTTTCTTTTCTCTGAGCCAATCCTCTCTCTAAAAGAACAACCGATCTAGCATCCTACCTAAAGAAAGAAAAAAAAAAAAAAAGGGGGGGGGTGACAAAATTAAGGCGCAATTATTATTAATCATACCAGTTCACAGAAAAACGTGAGGTGCGAAAATAATTTCAATTGTTTCTTAATAAAATCCCCCAACCTATTTTAAGGCAAATTTACAGAATTAATAGACCAGTTCGCACAAAAATGAGAGGCCCGAAAATAATTTCAATTACTTCCGAATAAAAACCCAATCTAGCTTCTAGATTTGATTCAGAAGGAGGCTTGAATTTAGAAATCAATTAAACCAAATCAACTCACTGGAGTGGAAAATATTTGACCTCATCATCATCTATGTGCAATGAAGAACATTTAGAGTCATATCCATTTCACATGATCCACAACAACGATTTATAAAATTGCTTCGAGATCTGAGTTGGATTTGAAGATGAGCCCTAGATCAGGCCCGTATCTATCTTGCATTAGATCACCCAGAAGCAGGGTTCCATGAAAACGACAATGAAAGTAACTGAAGGGGGACAATGAATGGTTTTCAGAGAGACTATCGGCGGTAATGGGTGCTCGAATGAGTCACCAAAGT
>CM029280.1:28411543-28471324 GCA_016920895.1 Vaccinium myrtillus | reverse complement strand
CACAATATGGAGTGGAATATACAAAAATGACAGGAGAGATAGTAAAGGTGGAGAGAGAAAGATGTGACTTAAATTTTGTTTAGCTTTTGAGGGTAATACTGTCTTTCTAGACCACCTTGAAATTGGGTGTAAAAGATGTCAGAGTAAAAGACACGTGCCCTCACCTAAATTTTAAGAGCTTATTTTAATTTTTAGTAATTGTCCACCCTGTGTATTACTATAGAAAGATCCTTATTTTGGCTTATTGCATTAATGATAATTCTGGTCCCCCTTTTTTTTTTTGAAAAGATCATCATATATAAACGAAGGCCAAAACTAAGGGGAAAGGTCCCTTACAAGAACATTATCAAGTCCGGGCGGAATACAACCCGTTTGAAAAAGGAGTCTCCGAGCTAAACAATTTTTTGCAATCCAATGGGCAGCCCCATTTGCCTTCCTATTACACCAAATAAACTTCCAATTTCGAGTAGCAGCCCAACCTTTGATGTCCACAAGCAAGGCTCTAATTTCCCAAGGTTCCTGATGTTCATTTGCATTCAAACAGTTGATGAGAGACAAGCAATCAGATTCAAAGATAACTTCACTTACGTGCTGTTCCATAGCAACAATGCAGGCGATTCGCAAGGCCCATGCTTCAATAAAAATCGCTGAGGGAGCCCTTACTCTTCCAAACCGCCAAACAAGAGCTATTCCACTACAATCTCTGGCAATGATACCAAAGGCAGCTATGCTGCGAGTGGGATGAAATGCTCCATCAACATTGAACTTGACAATCATAGGTGGAGGGGGGATCCATCTATCACCCACCATTCTGGTCCCCCTTGAAGCATTCCTTTCTTGCCAATTCCAGAACTTCCACAAATTGGATAATAGGAGTATATTTTTTTAATAGTTTGAACAAATCTCTCTTACACAATAATTCCACATTACCACTAATGGTGGCTGGCTAGATGGCAGGACAGTCCTCATTCTCACATCCGACTCAGGTTTGATTCTCAACAAGAGGGCACTTGAACTACTGCCACCTAGTATCTAAGTGGTGTTGTGGTGACGTCCTTTCCTCACGGATAGTAGTTATTGCTCAAACCAAACATTCCACACCGGGTCGGTAGCCTCTATGGTCCGTTGCTGCAAGAGTTTGCAAAAATTTGTGTTATAATATCTATATAATACCAGGTCATGCTCTTTTAATAATTTTGTGATGGTCCAGGCCAACTTAGATGACACAGACCATTTTGTTCGTTTTCCAATCTCTCTTTCAAATGGTTTAATTATTTTCGTCTTTTGCAGAAGAAAATCTCCACCTTTGTTTTTTGTGTGTTTTTCTGCGTGTTTTGGACATGATGTTGACCAGCTGCAAATTTTTTGAATGGGTCTCCTCTGATCCCGTCCAAGGCAATGTTTGTTCTTGGCACCATTCAGTGTCGCTAGAAGCTGTCAGGTGTTATTAACTCTTTCGGAGCCAGTACATATAAAGCAAAATGGGCCTTTGCCGGTGGGATTATTCTCTAAGAATTAATTGAGGTGAACGTAAGCTAGCCTGAACACCTAATTATTAAAAATGGAGTTGTGTTTGTCAGGGCCGGCCCAAGGTATTTGGGTGCCCTAGGCCTAATTAAAAAAATGTGCCCTAAAAAATTTCGTGTTCCTCAACCGAACTTTCTGCGTTTTTGTTACTACAATCTCCCCGTCCAAAAGGGAATTAATACAAGCTAAATTTAACAATGATTTAGAGCATTTCCAGTCCTGTGCCTTTTTAAAAACAAAATTTGGGTCAAAACTCCTTTGTTATGCCAATGCTAAACCCTAGTGTTACCCAAATATGTTCTTTCAGTTTCCTCTAAAAAATTTGGGTCAAAATGGCTCATTTAACTACTTATAATAAGTAAGAAATTTGATATGCTGGAATTAATATTACGACTTTATCTGCTAGAAAATAGTGAAATTTGATCAACAACTTTTTGGTTACTTGGAAAAACTCAAGAACTTGTGTCAATTTAGAAATCTCAAATACAAACCTACTCGAAACTCTAACAAGAAGATGAGAAAATTACTACCTAATTACTTCGTCATGTGTTAATCTATTAATATATAGTAGATTAATAGATCTTCGTAGTTCCTAGAATCCTAATTCCTAATCCAGAATCCTAATTCTTAGTTTATTAGTCCTACAACAATCCCTGTGAAAAGACAATATAGCAGCACTTAGTATTGCCGCTTGTTAGTCTAGGGATTCCCAATTTCTAAAATTGGGTGTATCCACTATTTGGGGTTCTAGTGGGCCTCCAGGAGGTTTCAATCAGGTTTGACTGATTTTTTAAAAAATCCACTATTACGGATTGTGGCGAGTTATATGGGCTACACCCAATTTTAGAGGGCTTCTTTTAAATGTTGAGTCACAATGGTTGGACTTTTTTATAACTAATAGTGGATTTTTTCTTTATTTGACCCAAAAAAGTGTTTCAGTCAATCCCATTTGTACCAAATATTAGAGTGTCCCAAATTTGAGCTATTTTTGGTGTGCCCTAGGCCTTGTGGGCCTTGGGCCTGGGCCTGCCCTGATGTTTGTCTTTCTTAACCATGTGGTCATTGTGCTTATTAATGTATACCTGCCCTGGTGTTTGTCTTTCTTAACCATGTGGTCATTGTGCTTATTAATGTATACCTGCCCTGGTGTTTGTCTTTCTTAACCATGTGGTCATTGTGCTTATTAATGTATACCTGCCCTGGTGTGCTTATTAATGTATACATACACTATTGTGCCTTCTGACATTATCGACTTTCCTCCATCCGAATTTGGATTTTAATTTTTCATTTTTCAATCATTCTTTTATTTTATTAGTCTTTTATCTTTATTGTTTTTTTGAGCAAACGGAAACATATTATATATGAAAATAAAAAATACAAAACAAAGGACACATCTTTATTGTTTGGAAATACTTTACAATATTATTTTTGAAAATACTGGAAACAAAATTTTTGGCATGTTAGTATTATTATTATTATTATTATTTTGGATCAGGTGATATAATAGTAGTAGTTCGTTGAAACTGTTCACTAATTAAAATTGATAGATTTGGTAGTCTATGTGGGGTCCACATTGTACCTATCTCACTTCCTATTGGATTATATCAGTGATTGACTACTACCAACGCAGCAGCCGCCAGCCGCCCCCCAATATAATATAAGTAATGTATGATGGATTTGGCTCTACGGTTGACTGACCTCACATGCATTTAATCCAACTGTCTAAATATTAAGGTTAGGCATGACCGAAAATATTGGTTGACTTATTTTTTCGTCTTTATTTGATTTTTTTTTTGTAGTTTTTAGTTTTGCATCAATTTTTTGTGTATTTTTGGTTTATCTCGTCGAGAAGAATAAAAAAGTAAAAATTATGACCGAAACTTAAATTTTTTGAATAAAGACAAAAATAAGCCAAATTTTTTAAAGTTATATGGGGCTGTGTTCGGTTCTTGCAGTTTAGTTTTGATGATGTAAGCGTGTGTAATAAGTGGAGAGAGAGGTAGAGAAAAAGTGAAAAAAGTGATGATGTAATCAAACCTGGAATAGTGCCAAAACCGGAGCAAAGCTCCCAACCGAACAAGGCCATGATCATTTAAGTTAGTCCGGAAAGAATATGTAAGTTAGTCCGGAAAGAATATGATCATTTAAGTTAGTCCGGAATTTTTTTTAAAGTTATATGATCATTTAAGTTAATGAATTATATGATCATTTAAGTTAGTCCGGAAAGAATATTTAACATGCTGAACATGACCGTCCATTTGATATTAGGGATCGGGCAAGATGATCTTCCTAATTAACCTCAAGGGTTGGCGGTTGGAACTTGTGTCTCATATGGAGAGGTACCAAAGAGTTCTGATGAAAGACCAGATGCTGAGCGTAACGGAGCGAAGCGACCAAGCGTAGTGGAGTGAGACTATATGTACTCTCTATTGTAAAAACCCTAGCCGATTTTTGATCATAATAAACTGACTTGCTCTCGCTCCCCTAGAGGTACCCGGTTTTGGGGAACCACGCAAATTCCTGTGTTCGATTCTTTACTGTTTTCGTATTCATTATTGTGTGCGTGTGGTGATTATTCAAACATTGGCAAAGTGGATATGAGAAAGTAATAAATGCTTGATCAACATATGGTCGCATGTTCAAATCTCATGGAGGCCAACCATCCCAAACCTTGGGGCCACTGGGTTTTATATCCGGTCGTCACCTTTAGGGCCTTGAAATTAGTCGATGTGTGCACATGCTGGTCCGGACATCTTGTTATGAAAAAAAAAGATGATGTTCCTAATTTGTCAATAACCCATCATCACTAGGGTTGGGCATTTCATCCGCCCCGTCCGAATCCGATCCGATCCCCGATCCGAACGGATCGGCAATATGGAGATCTGATTGGAGATTGGATAGGATATGGGGATTTTTTTTGAAAATGTTTGGGGATTGGATAGGGGGTGGAGATAGGCATGTCCCCGCCCCGAATCCGCTCCGAATCCGTTCCCCGCTCCGCTCCGCCCCGTCCCCGATCTGCCCCGTCCCCGAATCCCCGAAATATAGGGGTCTATTTATGAATTATGAAACTTTGGGGTCTCACTGAATTTTCTTCAAATATATGGCTTTAGCAAGTGGAATGAGTTTTAGCGTGACATGTATTTCTCAATCATTAGAAACATGTTTTTCTAATGATTTTTGGTTTTTTTCTTCGCTTAGGTATATATTTTCCTGTGACTGGAACCTAATTAATTCCGTCAAGTAAAAGCCAATTGAAACAAGTCAAAGTACATATCAATAGATGTGGCCCATTTAGTTTTCATCTTCGCGAACATCTCATTTTAAAAAAATTGGAGGGTTTTGAGAATGTAAACATAATGGAAAACATGGCCTTCTAATGATGTTTTCTAACTGGTGGGAGTTCGGAATTCACAATGTTATATGTTGAGCTGCCTGTTATTTTGTTCGGAATTCACACTTGATTTTAGGGAAAATGATTTGTAATTGGGTTTCTATAACTATTTACTTGTTACTCTAGGGAAAATGATTGGATCCCCGAAATCCCCGTGGGGATCCCCGTTCCCCGTTTGGAGCGGGGATGGAGGATAAAAATAAATCCCCGTTGGAGATTGGATAGGGGATGGATATGAGTAAGGGGTTTGGGGATTGGGGGTGGAGATAGTAGTCTCCGGCCCCGATCCGTCCCCATGCCCATCCCTAATCATCACCACACAATATATATGTTGTCCATGTTAACACAAGCCATGTCAAAAGCTCACTTACCCAAATACAACCTTCCCAACCAAAATGGACACCCAAAACTCCACCACATCCTTTATCCCCTTCCTCTTTCTATCTCTCTTCCTCCTCCCACTCACAACCGCACAAACCTGCCCAACCGCCGCCTGCCGCCGCGGCGACCCCTTGATCCGTTTCCCTTTCCGGCTACAAAACCTCCAACCAAACTCATGCGGCTATCCCCACCCAGGTTTCACCTTATCCTGTGACACCACAAACCAAACACTAATCACCCTCCCAAACTCAGGACAATTCACTGTCCAAGGAATAGACTACGGCACACAAGAAATATGGATCAACGACCCGAACAACTGCCTCCCGGGCCGCCTTCTCTCTCTAAACCTCTCCAGTTCTTCATTCACCGCCGTTTACTTCCAAGGTTTCACGCTGTTTAATTGCTCCATGGACTATAGGAAGTATAAGTTGAATCCGATAGCGTGTTTGAGTGGGGATTCGTACACGGTTTTCGCTACTTCTTCGGATACGGTGGTTAGGAGATTGGCGTCATCGTGTGTTGAGATCGGGACGGTGGTTGTGCCGGTGGAGTTGCCGTTTTACGAGGAGGTGTCGTCTTCGGACCTCTCGGGCGATTTACGGCTGACTTGGGCTGAACCGCGGTGCGGGAGGTGTGAGGTGAGGGGTGGGCGGTGTGGGTTGAAGAGCAATTCTAGTGTTGATGTTGCTTGCACAAATGCTCCTAAACGTGGTAAGTTTACTCCTACATTTTTCAGCTAATTTGTTCTATATTTACTTGGTGCAAACTCCTTGTTTATGGAGGGTCCGTAAATAAGTATTTCTCGCAAGCGATTCTAGTGTTGATTACATAACAGTCCTTTAGGTGCCGTTCTACTAATTGACTTTTTGAGTTTTTTTTTGTGTGTGTGTGTGTGTCTATTTCACTATTTTTAAGGATTCCAATACAAGTAATTGGCCTTACATACAGCAACTAAAAAACTCAAAAAACCTGAATAAGAGATACTCCCTCCGTCCCAATTTAAATGTCTCCTACAGGAGATCGGGCTAGTTTGACTTTAAAAAACAAAATACTTTCGAAATTACTTTTTAAATTTTTTTTGCACCGTTCAAAAGATCTCAACGAGTATTTTTGAATGGTGTAAAAAATTTTGAAAAAAAAAAAATTAGAAATACATTTTCTTTTAAAGTCAAAATGACACGACTTTACGTAGGAGACATTTAAAATGGGACGGAGGGAGTATAACTTGACTTTTGTTTGTAGCTTAATTAAAGACAATAAAACTTTTAGAGTATCGACACCTCAATATCTGTTTTAGGATACCGAAACATGGGCTCTAGAAATAAGAGTACGTGACATTCCTTACATGAATGTGTGATGATTAATGGTGTTACAGAGTACGAGGATGTATGTGACTGTACCGGGCAGCACTTGACGTTGACGAAGCAATGAATATAGATGAGAGTAGTGTACGAGAAAAATGAAACAACATTGAGGCATTAGATTATGATGTAGTACTATTACTAAATCAAGATCAAACTTTATGACATAGAAATTAAATTAGTAATGATAATAAAAAGCACTAGAGGAACACTTGATCAAAACAGTTCATTCAATTCTCGGTACTTCATCATTATTTGACCAACTAGCTGCCGCGACTTGGGTCTCCTTCCTCTTATGGACGTTTTTGAATTTTTCAACTTTTTGCCCAAAAAGTCTCTCTTTACATAAAAAGCCCCAAAAGCTAAAAAAGTCACAATAAGAGAAATAATCTTATTTTTATCTACAACTTAAAGACAAAAAAATAACGAAAAACACCACATTGTTTTGCACTTTTTTATGGCGGAACTCGCTCTTGCTGCCAGTGGCGGCCGCCAAGAAATTTTTATGAGGGTGTTCATAAATACTTGCACTAGTATATTATCTCTAGAATCTACGATGATATATAAACTAAAATTCATATATTCATTTCAACGATGTTTTCCAAAAATAGTGAAGTACGAATACCTATTACAATAGCCCTCGACGAGTTTTCATGTTTTGAAATCGTTGCATAATAGCCTCATTATCAACGGTATTAAATACATTGCTCTCAATGTAAGGAACCAAACAATCATCCATTAGATTGCGTAGATTGCTCTTTATGTACTTCATTGCCGAAAAACTTCTTTCAACTGTGGCAGTTGCGATAGGAAGAGTCAACACCAATGTCACAAGTAAATACACCAATCCAAATCTTCACTCAGAACATGCAAATTAATCTTCACTTTGGGCCACTGAACAACCAAATCTTCACTCAGAGAATGTTGACTAGTGAATAGAGAATCAGAGCTCCATTTTTTCTTTTTGAGAACCAAACCTAGCGCTATTTACTCGAGAGAGAGAAGACAAGAACAGAGAACCTTTTGTTCTCTTTTTCCTCTGAGTCGGCAGAATGTAAAGTAAAGTAAAGGTATATTACTTAGTTTAGTTAGTTTATTAATTTATCCCCTTTTCTCTTATTGGTTATTTAGTATCTTAGTTTGTTATGGGATATTGGGTTATTCAAATTGAATTGATTTGTACTTTGTGGGCTAATTTTTTTGGGTGAGTGGTCATTAATTTTGGGCTGGGTGTTCATTCATAGTTAGAATGGGGCTAGAGTGTTCATCCATATTTCGTTTGGGTGTTCAAAAGAGGACTAACCTAAATTTTTCGACATGTATTCTAGGTAAAAAAAAATTTAATGGGTTGTCAAGTGACCATCCTGACTTCCTAGTAGAGCCGCCAGTGCTTGCTGCTTTTTATTTTATCTTTTGGGTTGGGCTTCATGAATGATAGAAATACTTGTCTACTAATACTGGTGGTCTTGTTCTGAGACTTAGGAGTTTGCTCTCTTATAAGGGTTTACGTTTGATCCTCCTTCACAACAACTCTTAGGGTCGTCCCATCCCATGCATAAGTGTGTGGGGTTGTGAGATGGGCTATAGGAATTATTTTGAGGTACGTGCAAACTGCAAACTGGTTCAGGATACTATACTACCCAATTTTTTTTTTATGAAGTGAAGGTTCAAAACATACTTTAGATACAGTTTTATGATCAAATCCTACCCGATCATTCAGTTGTTTTGGGTAGGAGGAGGCATCCCCTAAATAAAATTAAATTAGATCAAATTCAACTAACTCTAGTGTTACAAATACATCAATCGAGGTCGATGACATGAAGTGTGTTTTTTTGTGTGGTACTATCATGTCAAAGCCTTAGTGCAGTTCTTCACGTACATAGATTTGTGAATCTGTGATATGGTCATTGATTTGTTTTAAGAAATGAATGAGATTCTCTCTAGTCCTTTAAGAAGATCTTGTCCGTTTTCGGGTTCCTCCTGGGTCCGTTTTGGTCATCGACACCGTTGATATTTTAGATCTCGTCGAGATTTTTAGGCACACCAAAATTCATGTCAATCGGATATCGTTTAATGTTTTAGAAAATATTGCAACGCTGGATAAAAACTCATTTTCTAAAGATAAATGCGTGCTCGAAACACATTAAACAACATCTGTCAACATGGAGTTTTGCATGTTAAATGTTGTCATCGATGTATAAAATATCAGCGGTCTTGATCATCAAAATAGACTCGGGAAGAGCCCTGAAACAATGCCGACAGGACTGTTCAGTCCCTTAAAGGAACTAGAGAGGATCCCATCCCCTGTATATATAGGATTAATATTGCCAGAGTTGAACAATCATGTGTTATAGTTTTGGTTACTATGGTGTTGAAACTCAGGAGTTTGTTTCCTTTTAAGGCTTCAAGTTCGAAACTTCTTAGTTGTTATCAACTCTCTGGGTCAGTTCATACAAAAACTTTGCTCATGTTTAATTAGATTCTCCTTAAGTAGATGGTAAAATTAGGCTCCAAAAATTAATCGAGGTGCGCCTTAACTAAGCTCAGACACTTAAGTGGCTGAGTTATCCAAAAAATCATGTTGGCCCTGTTCGGTAAGGGGTTTTAGTTTTGTTGACATCATCATTTTCCTCATTTCTCTCTATCTCTCTCCACTCATTATACTTGTTTACATCATCAAAACTAAACTACTCCCTCCGTTCCTATTTGTTTGTCCTCTACGAAAAGTCGTGCCACTTTTCAAATGAAAAAATAAAGTGTTTTTCGTGTATCATTTTTCAAATTTTTTTACACGAAATTAAAGTACTCATCGTGTACTTTAATTCGGTGCGAAAAAATTTGAAAAATGATATACGGAAGTACTTAATTTTTTTATTTGAAAAAATGCAAGAGAGAGAGAATGTGGGACAAACAAATAAGAACGGAGGGAGTAAATTACAAACCAAACACATCGTTATAGTTTGAACGTCGGTCAAGTATCATAAATGAATAACGCCAAAAGATAACGCTACTAGTAATAATAATAGCAAAAAAGAATAAGTCAACAAAAAGAAGCAAGTGGGAAATCATTGTGTTCATTGATTGGAGAGCTTATCTACAAACTGACTTCGAGCTTATTTTAAGAGCCATAGCCCAACTATGGGTACACAAAATTATATGAGATCCATTTCCAGGTTCTTCACGAATAATCGGAGTTGTTCAATTTGTTTGAAACATTGTTTTAATGATTATTGTAAAAATTCAGCTCATTTAGATACCGGTAAGGATCATTGATCAATTCATTGGATTTTTAGAGCCATAGCCCAGCAATGATTTTTACAGTGACTGTTAAAATTATTTTGAACAACTTAAAAAGTTCTGATCATTTGTACGAGATACCAAAATGGGTCACACATAATTTGGTGTACCCACAATTTTTTGGTTATTTTAATGGCAAATTATTGATAATTTGCATTTTGTTAAGTGTCAATTGAGAAGATGAAGCTTTTGACTAAATCTTATAAGATCCAAAATTGTACTAAATTTCAACCACTTAAGAGCCTTGTTGACAACTTGTCCACTCAAATTGCACTCAACACTTTCCTCATTGAGAAATCAATAGCTTTTGGTTCCGTTGACTCTTGATATTTAACGCACTGCTTTCGTTTTGTCATCACCTGCCCAGCTACATAGCTGCAATTAGATGTATCGAGTGCGCAAGTGGTGGCTAACTCATGTAGTAGAGCTCTTGGATGTTCTACACTGCATCTCAAGATCGAGTCTCTTTCTCCCGTTACCTAAAATCTAAAATCTAGAGATTCGACCTTGATGCCTTTGTAGTGACACGAAACCATGATAACGACTGATTTTACTAGTTCTAACTCGCAACTTATTGTTTGTATTGGTTTTTCAGAACGAACCTCTCTTTTAACGCACGGTTCTTAATAAATTTTCTTTTCAACTAAACGAAACATAGGATTACTCAGAGAAAGTACGTGTAGTCTGTTTAAGATCTTGCATGTCTAAAGATTTGTTTAGAATTTTTTAATTTTTTTAATTAATTAATTAATAATGTCTCTAGTGCTTTAAAACGCAGTGACATTGAAGTTCAAGGCAAAAGCTTCTTAGCTCAATGACATTTCGATTTATATAATTTGACTCCTCAAGTAATGTAACTAAATATGCATTAAGGAGAAAGATGGATAAGATCCCTCTTCATGTTTTCCAATTTTCTCTAAGTTTTGTCCATCAATAAAAAAATTTCTCTAAGTTTCCGCTAAAACAGATAAATTCGACGTAGATTTTAAGTCAAACCATATATGTGAGATTTCATACTCTTGCGATTGCGGTGAATAGTTCAATAAGACTAAACGGAATCCGAACAATTAATTTTTCAGGACTTCCAAGGAGCGCTCGGTACGCTATAACCGTGGGAGCCGGAGTACCGGCACTACTTTTTGCTATTGGGCTTTTGTGTTTCATTATTGGCAGGGTCAAGTCCTATGGCAGGAGACGCAATACCATATCTGACTTCATGACCTCAACAGCTGTTCCACAGCCCACCGTTGTTGCGGGTCTTGACAGGCCTACAATAGACTCGTTCCCCAAAGTAGTCTTGGGTGAGAGCCGACGTCTGCCGAAGCCCAATGACAACACCTGCGCAATATGCTTATCCGAGTACAGGCCCAAGGAAACGCTGAGGAGCCTACCCAAATGCCGGCATTGCTTCCATGCTGATTGCATCGATGAATGGCTTCGCTTGAACGCTACTTGTCCGGTTTGTAGGAACTCCCCTGAGCGATCGCCACGGGCTCAGGCTGTGTAAGTTTTGGTTTAGCATTTTGTAAAATGTAATTGGATTTTCCAATGCCCATGAAGGTTATAAGTACTACATCCATTTCAAAGCTTGAGTTCAACAAAGTGGTAATGTCTTAAAATTACTTCCTGGAGATTCCTAAATATGTTTTTTTTTTTATAAAAAGACTTCTTAAGTGGCCAATATGTCTTTACTTTCTTGCAGAATTGAGAGACAAACAAAGTAAACGAAGTAAGATTACTATGAATCTACAACTCTCTTTGTTTCGTTATGGTGGGAAAAATTTATTAGCTACCATTGAGAACAAGATAGGGTTAGAATCCCATCAATATTTATCCAAAACATGAAGATAATAATAACATTATTAGTTCATCATAATATTTTGAAGCGCTATATTGGCAAGAGCTATACTTCGGTAACTTACCATATGTCAATTGATGATAGGGAATTTTTACTTAGGCTCGATGATACAACAGATAGACACTGTATCTATGTCACTCAAATTCAGCAATAACTTCCAACTCGCTGGTAATACGCCTTACACTTGCTTGTCCCGTTACCATTATTGGAGTCGTGGAGGCAAATGGATTGGGAGGCTTGATTAGAGTGTCTCCGTCTCCTTCCAACATTTGAATCACAACATGCATTGAAGGCCTATCAACTGGGTACCACTGAATGCACCAAAGTCCCACAATTGCTAACTTCTTCGCAATCTTGGCATCTCCTTCATCCTGAATACGGATTCCTACCTCTTCTCCACCATCCAAACGATTGTAAATCCATTCGGGAAAGTAAATTTGGTCGGTGCTATTGACCATTACATCAAAGTTCTCCTTCCCTCCTACCATTTCAAGCAATAACATTCCGAAACTGTAAATATCTGATTTATATGATACATTCCCGAAGTTCCTTGAGAAAACCTCTGGGGCAATATAGCCAATGGTCCCTCGAGCAGTAGTCATGGATACAACACTTTGTTCTTTCGAACACAACTTTGCTTGGCCAAAATCCGTTATCTTCGGATTCAAGTTCTCGTCCAACAAGATATTATGTGGTTTAATATCAAAATGAAGGATTTGTTGATCACATCCCTGATGAAGATACTCAATTCCTTTAGCTATACCCATGACAATTTCTTGCAGCTTCTTCCAACCAAGTAAATGCTTGTCATGATGAGATGATGCAAACTTTTCTAGCGAACCATTTGGTAAGAACTCATAGATGAGAGCTTTTCTAAATCCATCAGCACAATATCCAACTAAGCGAACCACATTGACGTGGTGGATCGTACCAATAATTCCCACTTCATTGATGAACTCTTCCCCATTTCCCTTAGTATTATTGAGGATCTTAACAGCGACATGAACATCATTTGAAAGTTGTCCCCTGTACACTATTCCATATCCTCCTTGTCCCACTTTATCCTTGAATTGATTTGTGATTTTCTTAATATCGGCATACGTGTATCTTGCCGGCTTCAAAGCTCTATAATCCTCCAAGAACCTCTCAATCTTTAGATGCTCATTTCTCTTTATTTTCTTTTGTCTGTGGAACCGATACTTTTGAATGAGGATTACAAGAAGCACAAATGAGACTAAAGTCACACTTGCAATAAGCAATTCACCTGTGAGAGATAGAGTAGACTCGTCATATTTTGTCTTTGTGTGCTGATCAAAAAGTTGTTCTAAGCTTCAGCTCGACTACTTTCTTGGCCCGCTTATTTGACGGGACAAATAGTGAAGGATTTTATTATCCCACTGATTTAATAATAGTCTGATTAATAATACCACTCCCACTGTAAAAAACATTTCCACGTTGTAAGATTACTTATCGAGGAAAGTTGAATCTATATTGTACATGTTTTTAACCAAACACTAGATATTTAGTCATCGGGGGACATAAAGTTCAATCCGATGCTCATATCCGGAGGCCCTCTGGGCTCCTAGTACATGTAGTTCTCATCCCACATATACCTACTAATTACCGACCTAAATTTGTTGGGTTTGAAAAAACGCAATTGTGTGGAGACGAGTACCCATTGCCAGGTTTCAACGCAGGACCTCCCACAAGGCTCTAGCCAAATGGGACAACGGTAACGGGTAACTTCACAAAGATATTGTTACTTTTTCTCATGAAGTTTTCAAGATCGATTTTGTGTATGCAAAGTTTCTTTGAAACTTTTTTGATTGAAGATGTATATGCAACGCCCAATTAAATGCAAAACAAATTGAGAAACCAGAGAAAGAGAGTACTCCCTCCGTCCCATTTTAAATGCTCCTTACATATATCCATGCCATTTTCAAACGTCTATATCTTTTTATTGGTAAGGTTTTCAAAGTTTTTAAAATTTTTGTCTAGTAGAACTAATTGAGATTTATCAAATAAGATCCATATTGCATATAAAATACATTATAGAATGAAAACTATAAGAGTTTAAAAAAAATACGCATAACCGTAGGGAGCATTTAATTGGGACGGAGGGAGCACCTTTTTCTATTGGATTGAAGCATTCAAATTCATCACTAGTGCTGTCACTCTTAAACCTACAAAACATGCCTGCAGCCTCACAGTTCCCACAAATCCGTTGGGGCCACTTCAATTGCAGATCATCTGGTTGATAAAGCAGTGCGATGGGAACCGACTGAACATCATACATCTTTCTGCATGATATCACGGGCGCATAACTGACAGGCATGGTACTAAAAGCGGTAAAAGCGTTGCCACTAGGGCAAGCGCCCCGAAGATAAAAGGGTAAAATTGTCGTTGAAGGGCAACTGAAAAAAATAAAATCGCCCATGGTGTCTGAAAATGGAGTGTCTGCAGGAAATTGAAAGGGAGTGGCGGACATATTGAGGTTTTGCAGCTGTTGTACTGGGAAGCAGTCGTTTGGGTATTTAATGTGAATCGATTGGGATTTGTAATCAATATTGGTGACTGAAAATTCAACGGAATAGGGGAGGTTGAGGAAAGTGGCGGTGGAATTTGGAGAGCAAGAGAGATCGAACCCGGGATAGCCGCAGTGTGGTGGGTGGTGGTTTGTAAGGCGGAATGGGAAGCGAATTGTTGGACCGTGCTTGGAACATCTTGTTGGAGTGCAGTCGTCACGGGCTGTCGATAGGTGTAGGAGAGAGATCAAGAGAATAAAGAAGATGGACATTTTGTCAGTTTTTTGGCTCACTTTCACCTCGATTTCAGTTTGCTTACCATGTAGATAGAACTTGCGACTCCAAGAAAGCTGTTTTTTAAACGCAGTTGAACTTTCTTACATGAAATTTGTATAGATAAAAATACAGTATTCAAGCTGAAGCAACCAATATGATGGTAGCGGTGTTGGTTACGTGAGCCCCGGCCCACGCAATTGTCTATTTATTTATATGGGACATGATAATGCCACGACACCAAATGATGGTGCCACGACATTTGTCATCTAATGACAGTACTGTTGCCCTTCCTTCCCAAGCACTCTCCTCTCTCTCATTCTCTCTCCTGTTACAGTGTTCTCTATCACACACAACATTTTGTTTCTGCTCTCTCTTCACTCACCCCTTTAGTAGATCAAAATAATAATCACCTCTCTCGTCTTCTTTGCTCATCTATTATTTCACTTCTATATATTTGATCTGATTATTGAGAGGAAAAGGCCACCGAAGAGGGCAAACGGTCGTTGATCTGAATTTGGTCGGATTCAGACCCAATTTATGAACCCATACAACACCAAATCTCGCCGGCTAATTTTCACGACGAATCGGGAAAAACCTTTACACCCATAAAAACAAAAAATCTATACATGTCCAACAGAGCATGAAGGATAAAATAGGGGAAAATGTTAAAATGGTTTTTGCAGGTGTCTCTTTCCCCATTTGTTCTTTCTCATGGAGAGGTAAGTCAAATTTTTTAACAGAATCACGTTATTTGCCCTCTCAAGTATGTCTATGGAGGACCGTCTATGGATCGTTGATTGGGGGTTGGAAGCAGCTGGGTTATGACTTCATACCTATGAGTTAAATAGGAGGGAGGGAGGCAGATCGGAGAGCGTTGAGAACAGTTTCATTTTACTTATAGTGGGTTGTTTAATTGCCGTCATAACTCTGGTAAAAAACAAAGAGACAGGAGATATGAGAGATGAAGGGGTTACTCGATCCGTGCATGAGGGCAAAATGGCCATATCAAGAAAAGTGTCGTGGCAGAATACAAAAGTGTCGTGGCATTAGGGCCACCCTATTTATATTTATTTGGTATTTTTCCCTCACATATCCATCAAAATTTTAGATTGACTTTGCTTTTTTAACCGATGACTTCAAACTTTTTTGCCAGCCTGAACATATGAGATTCGGACGGAGTCCATAACATGAGTTTGAATGTTATATTCATTATAAATTGATTAACGCGTGGGGCTCACCAAGCTAACGTCAATACCGTCATGTTTACTTTTTGAATATAATATTTTATTTTCATTAATTTAAGAAAGTTCAATAACAGTTGCAAAGACTACGTCAAAAAATAAAATAAAAAATGCAAATCACCATTGGCTGAGCCAGTCTCTAAATTTCTTTTTTGGTAGTTGCATGTTTGACACTCTTTCACCACGATTTTTGGTTGGTAAACTATGTAAATAGAACTAGAGAGTTAAGTTTAAAAAAAAAAAAAAACTTAGAGACTAGCTTGGTGAGCCCCACGCGTTAATCAATTTATGAAATGAAGACTGATATTAAATCAAAAGAAGAATCAAGCAAATCGGATTGACGCGTGGGAAGATATTTTTTCTGTTAGCCGGTTTGGCCTCTTCACGTGTCGATTGAGTCTAATGAGCCCTATCCCCTCATCGTTTTCTAGTTTTCTCAAATTTTCACGACTAATTGCTTAAGATAGCACTGAGCTACTTATTAAAAGAAGAATCAGGCAAATCGGATTCACGCGTGGGAAGATATGGCTAGCTAGTCCAGTTAACCAGTTTGGACTGCCCAATGCATCGATTGAGTCACATGATTTATCAACCAGAAATCAGGGTGAAAGAAAGAGTGCCAAGCAAGCTCCGACCACTGTCCAAGAATCGGCTTCCCATTCTGCCTCAAGACAACCACCCACCTAGCTACCTTCGCGCAACTATCCCTGTTTGATCTCTCTTGCTCTCCAAACACCACCCCACTCTCCTCAATTAGGGATGGAGCTAGAGGGAGGCCAGTAAGGGCGGTCGCCCTGCAAGGGGGAAAAAAACCTCTAGTATTATATAGAAAAAAATAATTTTTCTCTGAATTATATAGGCTCGCCCCTGCAACGTATTTAAGAAAAAAAATTCGCCCCTGCGTAGTGAAATTCCTAGCTCCGTCAATCCCCCTATTTCGTCAAAGTTCTTTTCACCATGCAACTTTGCTTACATATCCATGATTTATTCAGATCAAAGACTGAAAGAGCTACAAACGTCCAAATGGTTGCAAATTCAAGTCTGGAGACTGAGATTTGGAGTATCTATAGAGGACTCACAATTGTCTTGGAGAAAGGCCTTACAAACGTCCAAATTCATTCAGATTCCCAGACAACGGTCCTCCTCTTCAACGATGGTGCCACCCTAAACCACCCTCAAAGCAATATCATAAATGACGGTCATTACCTTTTAAGCCGGATGGGATGCACTCTGATCCACACCTATCGAAGTGCAAATGCTTGTGCTGATTTTCTTGCTGGCCTTGGAGCTGAACAGGAAGAAGAGTTGGTGGTGATTAACAGCCCTCCTCTTGGCATTCGGGAGTTCATGAGAAGGGACAGTTGCAATAATATTCGCCAATTTCTGGACTAGCTCGACAGCCCTTCTCTCGCCATCCTATCTAATTTGTGTCCTCTTGGGTTTTTTCCTGATGTTGTCTGACTCTGTTTCCTAAGTTCTATTATTATTCCGTCGTACCAAAAAAAAAAAAAAAAAAAAAGACTGAAAGAGCTACATCCCACAAAAGCTTCAAAACCCCAATTTACCTAAAAAGTCTATAAGCTAGCTAGCAAACTAGTTTATCTAATGTTTTTGTTCTTGAAAAGTGAATGGTTTGAAATTTGCCAATGTAAAAACAAAAGGAACATGAACAAACTCTAGGGTATTATGACCTAAAAAATATGATTTTATCAAGTTTCTAGAATTTCTTACATTTCTAGTCAAAGTACAAATGGGGGAATAATCAAATCTAAGAGACAAATCTCAACCCCAATATGAGCAATAATACGACTCTTGAAGAAGTCAGAATAAAGAATGTAAGTTTTCCCCTTGTTTCATTTGAAACCGAGGTACAAGCACTGGAAGCTAATTCATGAAGAAAAGCATTACATAAACTTTTAGTCTTGTCTAAAGCTAGGATGGTTGGTCTTGAGAATTTAGCGTCCGCTAATATCACACGTAAGAGAATCCATGCAAGCACCTGATAGATTGGAATTCCGTTTGTTCATTCCATTATTCTCAACCTGCATAGATTGTGAATTCAGAAAAGGCTTTGGAGGCATGTGAAGTTGTTCTATATTTCCTTCAAGCATCTCAATGACTTTGTTCATGGAAGGACGGTCACTAGGCTTCATTTGTATACACCATAATGCTACTAACATCATCGTCTTTACCATCTCACTCTCCTCCTCGGTGGTCTCTCCAATTTTAATGTTATTTCCTTCTGCGAATTGTTCATAAACCCATGAAGGGAAGAAAATTTGACTTAAATTAGCTGACGAATTC
The DNA here is from genome assembly GCA_016920895.1 of Vaccinium myrtillus. Lineage (NCBI taxonomy): Eukaryota > Viridiplantae > Streptophyta > Magnoliopsida > Ericales > Ericaceae > Vaccinium > Vaccinium myrtillus. The sequence goes on along the minus strand of CM029280.1, from coordinate 28,453,160 downwards.
CAATTTCTTCTCCTGCTTGCCATTTCCATCAACAACATTCCGAAACTATAAACATCAGCTTTATAGGAAACACCTCCGATGTTTTTGTAGAACAACTCTGGAGCCATGTAGCCCAAGGTTCCTCGTGCTGCAGTCACTGTCACAATGCTATCATCCGTTGAATATAATTTTGCAAGCCCAAAATCAGAAACTTTTGGAGTGAAATTCTCGTCAAGAAGGATGTTACGAGGCTTTATATCAAAATGGAGGATCTGCATGTCACAACCCTGATGCAAATATCCAACGCCACGAGCCACTCCAAGAGAAATCTCGTACATTTGATTACAACTTAAGGACCACTTTCCTTCTGGTGAAAAGATGCACTTGTCAAGAGAACCGTTAGGCATGAAGTCATACACAAGAGCACGCTTAGATCTCTCGGCACAATATCCAATTAGCTGAACAATATTGACATGGTGAATCCTTCCGATGGTAGCAACTTCGTTGATGAACTCTTGTCCATTTGCTTTCGGCTTGCTTAGCATTTTAACTGCTACAAGAGGTCCACTTCGGAGCTTTCCTTTGTATACAGAACCGTAACCTCCTTCCCCCAACTTGTCCATGAATCCATTGGTCATCCTCTTGATTTCCGAGTAGGAGTACCTAATAGGCACAAGGTGATTCTGACTTCGTAGGAAACCTTCTATGCTATCAAACGTGGATAAATGTCTTCTCCTGAACTTAGAGATTAAATATCCAAAAACACATGGTGCACACAGAAGCCTGGCTCCAAATACTGCTCCTGTACGTAGTGCGATTAAAGAAAATGAAGAAATAAGAAGAAGGAAAAGTAGTCCGTGTTTGAAAACAAGATCATAAGAAAGATAAGGTCTTACCTATGATATAGAGCAGAAGCATCCAATTTACTGTGGTCAAAAAAATAAAAAATTTAGCCAAGTGACCAAGGAGTTAGAGACAAAAGGGTTGATGAAAGATGCATCTAAACTAAAAGAAACGTTCAAAAGTCTTGCCAATCACTTAATCAGAGAGTGGAGCTTGCAAAATATGAACTTACTATTCCTTCGACAACTTCTGCGTTTCACAAAAATAAAAACCAATTGAAAACGATTACTTACAATTTCACAAAGAATCACAAAGTACGGAGAATGAATACTTACTTTGAATTAGTATCCACAAGCGGCCTGCATTTTTGGGATGGAACAGAATTATGTAAGTGAAAGAAAATTATTACTCACCAACACTTACAAAATTAGGGAGGGAAAATAAATCACGCTACACCAAAATTTATGCGAAAACTAGTTGGAATTAGAAATAAGCCTAACATGGTTGAAGCCATACTAACGGTCGAAACGATTGATCACAATTGACGGTAGTGATCGTTTCTAAATCCCAATAGGCGCACCCATTGGTTAATCAACTACTAACCGTCAACTGGTATTTTAGAAGAACCCGTACGTATGACTCACCCGCCACACTGCCACATGGCTTATATGTCAGCGACGTGTCACTGCCAAGTTGCAATAAGAAAGGGAAAGTTAGATGTAAAGTGCACCATCAAAGCACTACAGTGCCACGCCCGCGGGTATAGATGTGCAACTCTTGGGTTCGAAGCACCATAGGAGCAAATGTAGTAGATGTGCTCCCGTATCTATGCAATGTGGGATTGCCCCAAAATAATAAAAAGAGGAAGATGCTACAATATTGTCCCCCACCTTATTTGGGGGACACCATGTCCCAATAAAACATAAACCATTAAAATGGCAAAACAAAACTCATTAGAAGGCATAACAAAAATCATGGACATACGCAAAGATCATTCAATGGCATAACTTTTATTAACCGTTACAAGGGGTAACATGAACCACTAGAAGGTATATAACATTTTATTTTAACCATTAGAAGGCATAACATTCTTCAATATGGCATGACATGTTATGACCTTTTTCTCGGTGTCCCCTATTATAACATAAACCATTAGAAAGCGTAATAAAAACCATTAGAAGACGTAATATAAACCATTAGGAAGCGTAACATATTATACCAGACAAGGTGGATGGCATTCTAGCAATTTTCCTAAAAGAAGCTTTCTCAAAGGAACGAGGAGGGTTTTAAAAACACACAAATAAACCCTTTTTGTTATTTTTATTTTTTCGACAAAAATCCAACCTATAGTAAGGGTTGAGAAGATCATCTCACTCACTCAGGAAGGAAAGCTCGAGCTTGCAATTGCCACAAACTATGGAAAAGATATTTTTTGAGAGGGTGATCTTGGAGACACTTTTCTTGCATTTCTCGCATGCCGCAACTGAAGTCCCCCACAAAGCCTCAAACCCATACCCCAACTCCCTATTCACATCCAACCACGTCAAAGTCGATCCCCCTTCATGTTGGGGTGCTAGTTTAAAGTAGGAGGAAAGTTTGGGAGATAATTTGAGTATTTGTTTTAGGAGGGACTAGAGGTGTAATAAAAGAGTGAAAGTGCAAGGGTAGTAGATTGCTTTTACAGATTGTTGACTATGGTGGAGGACTTTAAAATGCTTTGGCTTTTATTACTTGTCTGGTACAAGGGAGGAGTACAAGTCTTTTCTAGTACACACCACGTACACAGGGGATACAAGGCTCTATTTATAGAGCACATAACCGACACAATTCTAGCTCATTGACCGACATACACTAGTCTAGAATAGTCTTGACTTTACCGACTATACATCTCGGGAGATCTCTAGATTTTGATCATGTTTCTAATACAAAAATCTCCCTTGAATTATTATTTTATTTAGGTTCTAGACTTTCTAGAAACTCTAGATATTTTATTTTATTCATGATTACAAATTATCTTTTTAACACTCCTCCTTAATTTGTAATCTTTATCACTTCATGAAATTGAGAGAATTTTTCTGCTGCCACTGCTTTGGTCATTATGTCAGCTTGCTGCTCCTTGGTATTGATGAACTCGTGCTGAATTTTTCCATTCTGCACCATGTCTCTGATAAAATGATGTCGGAGCTCAATATGCTTTGTCCTGTCGTGAAAAACTGGATTTTTATCTTCTTTATATTTTGTCTTGTAGACCCATTTGAGCCCAATTACGTCTTTGTCTTTCGGCAACTCCACGAGATCCCATGTGTGATTTTTCTCAATGGTTGCAATTTCTTCGTCCATTGCCTTTTTCCATATCTCTTAACTTGCAGCTTCTTCAAAATTCTGTGGTTCACAAGTGAAGAAGGCAAAATCACATGAGTCATATATGTCTCGTAAGGAGCGTACCTTTCTCGTTGGATTGAGATCCTCTGATGAGCTCTCTGGACCGGTTTGCGGACTTTGGCTTGGACTTGGGTCCGGAGTAGAAGTTTCTTGCCCATCTCTTGCATCAAAAGGCTCAAAAAACTTTTGCTTTTGGAAGGAATTGTCCTCCCATTTCCATGCAGCAGCTTCATTGAATATCACATCTCGAGAAACCACAAATTTATTTGTGCTTGGATTATAGACACGATATCCCTTGGACTCGTCACTATATCCGATGAAAATATATTTCTCCCCTTTTTCATCAAATTTTTCCCTTTGTTCTGAGGGAACTAATGCATATGCAATGCATCCAAAAATCTTGAGAAAATGTACCTGTGGCTTCTTTTTGTACCATGCCTCGTATGGCGTTTTGTTTTGAACTGCCTTTGTGGGAGATCGGTTGAGGATGAACACTGCAGTGTTGACAGCTTCAGCCCAGAATGTGTTTGGTAGGCCTTTGCCTTTGAGCATGCTTCGTGCCATCTCTGCAATGGTGCGGTTCTTCCGCTCTGCTACACCATTTTGCTGAGGTGTTTTCCGGACTGTAAGTTGCCTCTTGATTCCTTTTTCCTTGCAATACTCCAAGAACGGTGTGTAGATGTATTCACCACCACGATCCGTCCGAAGTGTCTTTATTAGTCTTCCACTTTGTCTCTCCACCAAGGCTTGGAACTTGAGAAATACAGGAAATGCTTCTGATTTCTTCTCAAGGATGTAAAGCCACATCATCCTTGTATAATCATCAACAAATAGGAGAAAATATCTTTTTCCTCCAAGAGATGGTGTTCTGGTAGGGCCAAAAATATCAGAATGCACCAATTCCAAAGGTGCTTTTGCTCTCCAAGCGAACTTTGGAAATGGGAGTCTATGCATTTTCCCATATATACACCCTTCACAAACTTTATCAATTTTATCAATATTTGGTAGCCCTTTCACCATATTTTTCTCCTTTAGCAATCTCATGCCCTTGTAATTTAAGTGGCCATATCTTAGATGCCACAAATATGAATCATCAACTTTTTCTCCTTTAAGGGCAAAATTTTCATTAAGTGGCATCATTAATGGGAAAATTTTATTTGGAGTCATTTTGACTTTGGCCACCGTAAAATTTTTCTTTTTGTCAATAATTATGCACTCACTATTATCAAATTTAAGTGCATAATCCTTTTGCAATAATTGCCCCACACTTAGTAAATTTTGAGTAAGCCCGGGAACATAAAGGACATCAGAAATTAATCTTTTGTTACCTCCTTTTGTGTAGACGGCAATAACTCATTTTCCTTCAACGTTTTGCAGCTTCCCATCTCCCAGCTTTACTTGAGACGAGACTTTATCGTCAAGCTGCACAAACTTTTTCCGGTCGCCTGTCATATGGTTACTGCATCCACTATCCAAGTACCAGATGTTATCTGATTCTTCTTGAGCATTCATGCAAGAGAATAATTGTTCAGCTTCATTTTCTTCCGAAAAATTAGCTTTGCTTTTTTCATGATTGAACCAACAATCACGATCGGAATGATTAGAGACTTTGCATCTCTTGCATTTAAATCTGCAATCTCTGGATGCATGATTTGTTTTTTTGCAAATAATGCAAGAGGAATTAGAGTTACCGCCATTGGTATTCCTTTGATTGTCGTATCCTTTTCCTTTGTTCCGGGCATTTTGGCCTCCACGTCCTTTCATGTCTCCTCCTCGAGATGAGCCCTTCTCTTGATTTGCTTGATTCTTTCCTCCAAAGTAGATTTTGCTTTGAAATGCTTGCTCCAAGGATTGATTCGTGAACCTGCTCATTCTTTGTTCATGTGCCTCGAGAGAACTCATTAGTTCATGTCGAGTAAGTTTAGATAAATCCTTGGATTCTTCGATAGCGGCAACAATATGCTCGAACTTTGGAGGCAAACTTCTTAAAACTTTTTCGACAATTCTTTTGTCCGTAAGGGTATCTCCATAACTTCGAATTTGATTGACAATTCCAGCAACTCGGGAAAAGAATGTTTGAACGGATTCATTTTCCTTCATAGCTAGATTATCAAAATCTCTCCAAAGTGTTTGAAGTTTAATGGAGATAACCTTATCATAACCTTGATATTCAACTTTTAATGTCTCCCATGCTTCTTTTGAAGTTTTTGCACCCAAAATTCTTGGAAAGATCGATTTGCTTACCCCACGTTGAATGTTGAGTAGAGCCAATGCATCTCTCTTCTTGTTCTCTTTGAATTTCTTCTTCCTTGCTTCCGTCCAAGTTGCTTCTTCTTCGTCATTTGCCGGTGCCTCGTATCCGCTTTCAACAAGATCCCACAAGTCTTGTGAGATGAAAAGAGTCTTCATTTGAATGCTCCAATAATCATAGTTCTCTCCCTCAAATATAGGGATGAGAGTTTGTGCATAGTTGAAAGTGGAGGAGTTGGCTTCCATGGTAGATGTGAGTTAGGAGGACAAGGATGTATTTGGGTTTCCTACTCTGATACCAAAATTGTTGGGGTGCTAGTTTAAAGTAGGAGGAAAGTTTGGGAGATAATTTGAGTATTTGTTTTAGGAGGGACTAGAGGTGTAATAAAAGAGTGAAAGTGCAAGGGTAGTAGATTGCTTTTACAGATTGTTGACTATGGTGGAGGACTTTAAAATGTTTGGCTTTTATTACTTGTCTGGTACAAGGGAGGAGTACAAGTCTTTTCTAGTACACACCACGTACACAGGGGATACAAGGCTCTATTTATAGAGCACATAACCGACACAATTCTAGCTCATTGACCGACATACACTAGTCTAGAATAGTCTTGACTTTACCGACTATACATCTCGGGAGATCTCTAGATTTTGATCATGTTTCTAATACAAAAATCTCCCTTGAATTATTATTTTATTTAGGTTCTAGACTTTCTAGAAACTCTAGATATTTTATTTTATTCATGATTACAAATTATCTTTTTAACACTTCACTGATCAACGGCGACGAAGAACCGCATAACGCCTCCACAAGGCACGAATCTGCAACATCCAAAAGAGTAAACTCTCCCGCCGCCACAACATATGAATAAGACCCATTTGCTGAATCCTCTCCGGTGTTACAATAACCAGTTCTGTTTATGTAAATAGGAGATTGGATTGGGTATTCGCAACTGAGGAACACGACTGCACTCGCAGCCGGGTCCAATTCATAGTGACCAACCCCAATGGCGAAAAATTGGTTTGTGGTTAAGGACGAGAGAGGGAAAGAGGAGCAAATATCGTTGGTTTGGATTCCTACGTCAACGAGACGGATTAATTTGTCGGTATAGTTGATTGCTTGCACGTAGTATTTACCGGAGATGAGGTCGAGGACTGTGTGATTGTTTGAGTCACAGGAGAGAGTGTAATATTCATCGTTAGAGGTGTGGGATGGGTCTCCTTGTAAATGGAAAGGGGCGCTGATGTTGTGGATGTTTCCACAGGAATTGATGAATTGCTGGTTCTGATTTCCGCGGCAGGTTACTGAAAACAGGAGGAGGAGAAGGAGGAGGAGGGGTGGGGTGTTACCCCATGCGAGGCTTCTGATAAACATAGGAGAGAGAGCGAGCTTGGAGAAAAAAGAAAGAAAATACAGTCTACTCCCTTTCTTCTCTGTTTAGTTGAACTTATCAAAGGAAGGAAATGGCTACAATACATATCCCTTATTTGGGTGTACCATATGCACCTATTGAATGGTCTAGATTGTGCCACTTCATCGGTAATCGTAATATTTTTTAGTTTTTCGTAACTTTTCAGTAATATGATTCATAACATTTTCTATGATTCGTAACATTTTGGTGTGTCTTGTAACTTTTACAAAAAAAATTCGTAACTTTTGCAAAAAAATCGTAACTTTTGCAAAAAATTCGTAACTTTTATAAAGGTGTGTATATACACACCCAAATAAGGGGTGTGTATTGTAGCCTTTTCCTATAAAGAATCCTCCATCCGTTCAATGTAACTGATAGTCTTTATTAGGAATTTTCACTTTTCAAGGAACATGAAGTAATTTCATCTAAATTCAAATTTGATAATATCATTTCTATCAATTACTCCAATACCCTGCGTACATTGCAACACTTGTATTCATTTACTGGGGATTTTTTTTAGAAAATCATCAAACTTTTACTTCCACTTTTGGAAAACGACTAAAATTTTGGAACATTGCAAAATGAAATAATTAGGAATCGAGCAAGTATATTTTTTGTTAACAGAAAATTTAGTTTTGAAGGTAATAAGAAAGAACAAAGAAAATATATACCGGAAATTATAACAACAAATTATAAAAGAAAAAATGAATAAATTTTAAGTTATTTTTGTCCTCTTTTGTTTTGGTCATGAAATTTATTTTAAAAGTCGGTTAAAGGAGAGCGAGCATGCAAGCATCACAACCAAAGGCTGCGATCCCAACTAGGTTTTCACCAAGGAATTGGGACAACAAACACTTTCTAAGAAACCCAATGTCAATGGTGCTTACCAATATTTAAAATCGTGCAATAGCTTCGGCTTATCTTAAACCACATTCTCCAGCCTGTCAATAGTGCTTAACCATATTTTAATTATACATTTTCAATCTGCTTTATGCATAATAGAGTGTGATTTTTACAATTGCATTCAACTAATTAATTATTTCCCATATAAAATTTGAAACCCAATGTCATGAACTCCTGTTCACGACCGGCACTGTGCCTATAAAAAAATTTGAAACCATAAAAAATATTGTTGGGGCATTGACCTAAAAAATAGGAGTATAGATAAATAGATAACGTTCTGGGATCACTAAGCCGATGTCAACATCGCCATATTAATATCTTGACTAATGTACGTATTTTTATTAAGTAATAAGACAAGAATAAAAAAAATATATGACCAGAAATTATAACAAATAACTATAAAAGACAACAATGAATTGAAAAGGTAGGAATCCTAAATAATTATTGTCTTTTTCTTGTTCCGTTGTTTAAAATGTTTTTTCATTGTCGATTTCAAAATTTCAGTTTCCAAATTTCTCTCGTCTCAATAAATGACTAAATATATTGATAAAAATAGAGATAACTAATAATAAAAAAGAGTAAGTTCACAAAAGGATTGATTAAGTCAGGTCAAACTTATTTTTAAAATATGTTAGTCAGAGTTATTAATATACTACGTGAAGGATTGATTAGATTAAGTCAGGTCAAACTTACTCTGAAAATATGTTAGTCAGAGTTATTAATATACTTACGGGAAGGACTCTTATAAAGATGAGTTTCCACTAGAATTTTCCGTATTTTTCGCCTTCAAACTGTAATCAAGTGTTGTTTCCGCTAAATGTCAAATTAGTTGATGTATGTGCACAAACGATCTAAAGGATTACGGGGATGGCAGCAAGCCTTTAGAGAAGAAGAACAAATTCAAGAATCAATGAAAAGTAGCAACGTGGAACAGAACAAGAATAGGGTGGAAAATCAAGACAATTTTGAAAAACGGAGATGAAGAGGGAAACATAAGTACAAAGGGGACAACCTCAGTGATCCCAGAGACTAAAAAAGATGGCCGCATTAATGCATTGGGCCTAGAAGGGGATAAAAATACTGCTAGCTCAGGAGAGAAAAGGTTTTGAATAAGAAGGATGATTTAGAATTTGGAAACTCTTTGAAGGATTTTGAACTCAACCACAATGTATCCAGTGACCCCATTGAGTATAACCATAGCCCTATTCAAGCTGTTGTGAAAGGTATAAAAAGGAAGAAGATGAGGAAAAATATTGATGAAGTTCTTGGGTTCTCAAAAGTAAATAACCGTAATCATAAGGGAGGAAGAAACAAAAACAAGTGTGTGGTATTTAGGTCTGCAGTGGTTGCCGCTGCTTTAAATGCATCTGTTTCATCAGAGGGAATAACCAATAGAAACAAAATTCTTTTGGATGAAGCTCGGACAATCTGGACTGTCAACAAATTTTTTGGAATTGGTTATGATAGACATGAAGATGAAGTGGTTAACAAGATTGCGGAAATGGAGGCTCAAAGGAAAGAACCGTCTGTAAGTTTTGAATTCTGATTGTTAACTTATTGGCCATCATAAAAATTACAGGCAGTGTATTGTTTTGGGCGTGTTGGGGCTTTCCTTGGCTGTGTTTTCTTTGCTGGGTTGTTGGGTTGCAATATATGTTCAAGGCTGAAGTTGAGGATAGGTCTGCTATTGCATCTGTTAATCTTTGGATTTGTTTTCGGGATTGAGGCAGTGTATTTGATAATTTTTAGCATTATGGAGTGTGTTCTTGGACATATCTTATCTGATTGGTGCTTGGGGTTGTTGTTCTTGCTGATTCATAAGGGTCTGATGCTATTTCAAGGGGTTGGTCATGGACTGCATTTTATCATTTGGTGCTACATCAAGTGTTTTCTGAGTTGGGTTGCAAATCTGTTGAAGGCTTTGGTGGGGAATACTTTTTATGTTGTATTTTGACTGGTGTCTTGCCATCCAAAGGTTTTTTGTTATTTCCTTCTGGGGTCCTAGGTGGCATATGATTCTTGGTGTGCGAGTGCTCCAATATCATTGGGTTGTTCATACTCCATTGTGATGCCTTTGTGCTTAGGTCCTTTTAATCTTTGTAATGTGTTTCCAAAGATTAATAAAAAATTTCACCGTTCAAAAAAAATATATAAAATGAAAAAGCACAAAAAGACCGTCAAAAATACCAAGAATGCCATAGTAGAAACTCAGCTAGAATGCTTTGCGCAAAATAGAGCTACATTGGATCCTGAGTTTTAATTCAAATGGATCGTTTTGAACTCTTTAAGTTAACTAATTATCCATCATAATAGTCTATTCACTACAAGAAAATGGGTCATTCCCGACATTTTTTTTCCCAGCATTTCAACAAATGCTGGAAAAAGTGACTTTTTCCGGCATTTCAACAAATGCCGGAAAAAATCACTTTTCCCGCCATTTGTTGAAATTCCGGAAAAAAAAGTGCCGGTAATAATTAAATTTCCGAAAATTCTTTATTTTATACTATAAATATTTTTGTTTGACCTTTAGGAACCAAATGTGTGCTAGCACTGTTGGTAGTGCGTGCACGCAAGGGGGTGAAGGTCACGGGTTCAATCGGGCACCCATTGCCCCCACATGGGTGCCACGTGGCATTTTTTCCCTAATAAAATAATCGACTTTTCCCGGCATTTGTGAAATGCCGCAAATAGTGGCCACTTTTCCCGGCATTTGTGACGACTTTTCCCGGCATTTGTTAGTATTAACGACACGTGTATAGATGACATATGTAATAAATGTTAAAAAATGCTGGTAATGCCCTTTTCCGGCATTTGTGGTGGCTTTTCCGGCATTTGTCAAAATGCCGCTAATAGTGAAATTTGGCGTAGTGATTGATGGTTTATATTATCAAATCATACAAACGAAGAATGCATTATATGCTGAAAGATATTTTCAATTTAAGAATGATATGAATATTAAAAATTGTCAAATCAATTAGGAATGAACGAGTACTTTTTTAGGGGCAAAATTCAAAGTTTGTTATGTTTTGATGGTTATTTATAGAAAGTGGACACTTATTTTGGGACACCTCTAAATAGAAAGGTGAACATTTAAAATGGGACAGAGGGAGTACTATTTAGTTTTAAAAAGTTTCTATGCCTGTCATTAAAATAAAAGAAGTGATATTTTTTTTAGTACTTCCTCCTTCCCAATTTAAATGTCCCATACGGGAGACCGTGCAAGTTTGACCTTAAAAAATAAAATACTTTCGGAACTACTTTTTAAATTTTTTTTTGTACCACTCAAAAGATCTCAACGAGTACTTTTGAATGGTGTAAAAAACAATATCTACAAATATGTTTTCTTTTAAAGTCAAAATGGCACGTACTTCGGAATTATAGAAGTGATTGATCACAGCCCATGTTAGTAAATTTTCTCTAAGTTTTGCAAAAATTCTCTAAGTTTATGCTAAAACAGACAATCTGGACAAAGATTTAAGTCGAATTATGTGAGATTTGATACTCTTGCGATTGCAGTGAATAGTTCAATAAGGGCAACTTCAATCCACCTCCATTTCTCCAAAATGGAGGGTGGATGTGACACATTGAGGGAAGATTTTGTAATTTATGCTCGCTTTTCTTAATTTTTTGTACTCTTTTGGAAAATCTTGGGGGGACCCACTGTCCTTTTTAGAGATTTGGTCCTCCAAAACTATTTTGATCGTCCAAATATGGAGGGCCAAATCTCATTTTGTTCTCCTTTCTCTATTTTTAGAGGATGAGCCCCTCCTAAAAAGTACAAAAATTAAAGAAAAGTGAACATTAATTACAAAATCTCCACTCAATGTGTCATATCCACCCTCCATTTTAGACTACTTTTTGGTGTTGCGCTTTTGTGTTTCATTATTGGCAGGTCAAGTCCTACAACAGGAGACACAATACCATATCTGACTTCATGAGCTAAATAGCTGTTCCACAACCCACCGTTGTCACGGGCCTTGACGGCCCTACAGTAGACTCTTTTTTTGTGTGTGGATAAATTAGCTTGAAATAGAAAATAGGTTAACCGAATATACAGCCTACAAGGGGCATACCCTAGGAGGAAAAGAAAAGAAAAGAAAAGAAAAAAGGAAAGAGAAAAACAAAAAACCTAACCACAATAAAAAGATATCCAACAAGGCTCAAAGCACACTACAACGAAATAACACAAAAACACAAAAACAAAAGAATGTCATGTGAGCCTCAATAACTAAACTCTTGAAGCCTTTAACATCTTGAGTTTCTCCTTATGTTTCTTCTTGTTTTGAGCTCTAGTGGATGAAGGAGTTGAGGAATCACCCATCACCGGGTTCAACTTATGCCTCGGTCCAATGAAATCGTCATCCAAAGGAATTCTTGGAGGCTCTCGAAACCGTGTAGACCGACGAAGAGCTGCGGGGGGAAGCTCTTGTTGAAGACTATCCTGACCAAGGAGAACCGGGGTAGTATCACATGATACAACCCCGGTAACATCTATCTTTGACACCACTTCAACGGAGGTGGCTCCCGAATCCTCACATTTCTCAAGAACGCCAAACGCGTTAGAAGTAGAAGAACACGACTAGGCGAGGAGTTGACCAAAGGCAAGCCCGGAGTTTGAATTTTTATCTTCATCACCTCTATCCAGACATCCTTATTTTTGCTAACTTCTCCCTCTTTTGTATTCCTCTCATGAACAACCGGGACATCTTGTTCTACTTCTCCTTGGTAACTTGCTCTTGAACAACTGGGACAACTTGACTTACACTCTCCTTGGCTTTCCACACTGGAGGAGATGAAACTTTGGGCTTAATAGTGCAACAGTTAGTAGAATGACCAAAGATCTTGCAAACATTGCAGACTTGAGGTTTCTAAGGAACCTCTACTCTAATTTCGTATGGCTCTCCATAACCCAAATTCACTACGAAGGACTTAGGAATTTCCTTCGCTGCATCCACTTCAACACATACTCTAGCAAATGTTAACCTGCTATGATTTTGCGTGAAGTCATCAAGGTAAAGAGGGTTGCCGATAACACTAGCAATACTACTCAATCCATCATTTGTCCATAATTCAAGGGGAACATTGTAGAATTTAATCCACATAGGAACGCTAGAGAAAACGCTTTTAGTATGTTGCATCCAGGATGCCATTTTTTAATCACAATATGTTTGCTCCCTACAGTAGACTCGTTCCCCAAAGTAGTCTTGGGTGAGAGCCAGCGTCTACCGAAGCGCAATGACGACACCTGCCCAATATGCTTATCCGAGTACAGGCCCAAGGAAACGCTGATCGAGGAACATACCCGAATGCCGGCATTGCTTCCATGCTGATTGCATCGATGAATTAATGGCTTCGCTTGAACGCTACTTGTCCAGTTTGTAGGAACTCTCCTGATCGATCGCCACGAGCTCAGGCCGTGTAAGTTTTGGTTTAGCTTTTGTAAAATGTAATTGGATTTTTCAATGTCCATGGATGTTATAAGTACTTCATCCATTTCGAAGGTGAGTTCAATAAAGTGGTGATGACTTAAAATGACTTCCTGGAGATTCCTAGATATGTTGACCTAAATAAAAAAGGTTTAAAAAAAAGACTTCTTAAGTGGCCAATATGTCTTTAGTTTCTTGCAGAATTGAGAGACAAACAAAGTAAAGAAAGTAAGCTTACTATGAATCTACAACAATCTTTGTTTCGTTATGGTGGGAAAAGTTTCTTAGCTACCATGGAGAACGAGATAGGGTTAGAATCCCATCAATATTTATCCAAAACATGAAGAAAATAATAACATTACTAGTTCATCATAATATTTTGAAGCGCGGTAGATGACGTATATTAGCAAGCTAGGGCTATACACCAGTAACTCATCACATGTCAATTGATGATAGGGAATTTTTACTCAAGCTCGATGATACAACAAAAAGACACTGTATCTTTGTCACTCAAATTCAGCAATAACTTCCAACTCGCTGGTAATACACCTTCCGCTTGCTTGTCCCGTAACGATTATTGGAGTCGCGGAGGCAAATGGATTGGGAGGCTTGATTAGAGTGTCTCCGTCTCCTTTCAACATTTGAATCACAACATGCATTGAAGGCCTATCAACTGGGTGCCATTGAATGCACCAAAGTCCCACAATTGCTAAGTTCTTCATAATCTTGGCATCTCCTTCATCCTGAATACGGATTCCTACCTCTTCTCCACCATCCAAACAATTGTAAATCCATTCAGGAAAGTAAATTTTGTCAGTGCTATTGACCATTACATCAAAGTTCTGCTTCCCTCTCACCATTTCAAGCAATAACATTCCAAAACTATAAATATCTGATTTATACGATACATTCCCGAAGTTCCTTGCAAACACCTCTGGGGCAATATAGCCGATGGTACCCCGAGCAGTAGTCATGGATACAACACTTTGTTCCTTCGAACACAACTTTGCTTGCCCAAAATCTGTTATCTTCGGATTCAAGTTTTCGTCTAACAAGATGTTATGTGGTTTAATATCAAAATGAAGGATTTGTTGATCACATCCCTGGTGAAGATACTCAATTCCTTTAGCTATACCCAAGGCAATTTCTTGCAGCTTCTTCCAACCAAGTAAATGCTTGTCATGATCAGATGATGCAAACTTTTCTAGCGAACCATTTGGTAAGAACTCATATATGAGAGATCTTCTAAATCCATCAGCACAATATCCAACCAAGCGAACCACATTGACGTGGTGGATCGTACCAATAATTCCCACTTCATTGATGAACTCTTCCCCGTTTCCTTTAGTATTATTGAGGATCTTAACAGCGACATGAACATCATTTGAAAGTTTTCCCTTGTACACTATTCCATATCCTCCTTGTCCCACTTTATCCTTGAATTGATTTGTGATTTTCTTAATATCAGCATACGAGTATCTTGCTGGCTTCAATGCTCTATAATCCTCCAAGAATCTCTCAATCTTTAGATTCTCCTTTCTCTTTATCTTCTTTTGTCTGTGGAACCGGTACTTTTGAATGAGGATTACAAGAAGCACAAATGAGACTAAAGTCACACTTGCAATAAGCAATTCACCTGTGAAAGATAGAGTAGACTCGTCATATTTTGTCTTTGTGTGCTGAAAATGGTGTTCAAAGCTTTAGCTCGACTACTATCTAGGCCTTCTTCTTTGACGGGACAAATAGTGAAGGATTTTATAATCCCACTGATTTAATAATAGTTTGATTAATAATACCGCATCTCCCACTATAAAAAATATTTCCACATTGTAAGATTACTTACCCAAGGCAAGTAATTTAATCTATATTGTATATGTTTTTAACCAAAGTACACTAGATATTTAGTCATCGGGTAACTTCACAAAGATATTGTGAAGTTACTTTTTCTCATGAAGTTTTCAAGATCGATTTTGTGTATGCAAAGTTTCTTTGAAATTTTTTTGATTGAAGATGTATATGCAACGCCTAATTAAATGCAAAACAAATTGAGAAACCAGAGAAGGAGAGTACCTTTTTCTTTTGGATTGAAGCATTCAAATTCATCACTAGTGCTGTCACTCTTAAACCTACAAAACATGCCTGCAGCCTCACACTTCCCACAAATCCGTTGGGGCCACTTCAATTGCAGATCATCATCTGGTTGAAAAAACAGTGCGATGGGAACCGACAGAACATCATACATCTTTCTGCATGATATCACGGGCGCATAACTGACATGCATGGTACCAAAATCGATAAAAACGTTCCCACTACCGCAAGCGCCCCGAAGATAAAAGGGTAAATTTGTCGTTGAAGGGCAACTGAAAAAACTAAAATCGCCCATGGTGTCTGAAAATGGAGTGTCTGCAGGAAATTGAAAGGGAGTGGCGGACATATTGAGGTTTTGCAGCTGTTGTACTGGGAAGCAGTCGTTTGGGTATTTAATGTGAATCGATTGGGATTTGTAATCAATATTGGTGACTGAAAATTCAACGGAATAGGGGAGGTTGAGGAAAGTGGCGGTGGAATTTGGAGAGCAAGAGAGATCGAACCCGGGATAGCCGCAGTGTGGTGGGTGGTGGTTTGTAAGGCGGAATGGGAAGCGAATTGTTGGACCGTGCTTGGAACATCTTGTTGGAGTGCAATCGTCACGGGCTGTCGATAGGTGTAGGAGAGAGATCAAGAGAATAAAGAAGATGGACATTTTGTCAGTTCTTTCATTCTTTGGCTCACTTTCACCTCGATTTTAGTTTGCTAAATTACTATGTTGATAGAAGTATAGAACTTGTACTTTCTTACATGAAATTTGTTCAAGGAAAAATACAGTATTTAACCTGAAGCAACCAATAGAATGGTATTGGTGTTGGTTACGTGATCCCCACGCCATTGTCTACTTACATAATCAAATCTTAGACTGACTTTGCGTTTTTTTGGCTAATGGCTTCTAACTATTTGGCCGGCTTGAATATATGGGGTTCGGAGGGAGTCCATGACATGAGCTTAACATTGTATTTATAAATTGATTAACGCGTAGCCCGTGGGGTCCAACAATCAACTTCAATATCATCACATATATCGCTTGAATATATGATGTTCATTAATTTAAGAAAGTATCATCACATATATCGCTTGAATATTGGATTTTCATTAATTTAAGAAAGTATCATCACATATATCGCTTGAATATTGGATTTTCATTAATTTAAGAAAGTTCAAGGACAGTTGGAAACGCTACCTAAAAAAATTAGAAAGAAAAGTTCAAATCACCATTGACTGAGCTAGTATTTTTTTTCCCCAGACTTAAAGTCTGAAGTTCTATTTAGGGGTGTTTGGAGGCCTCATTTTCAGCTTTTTATTTTTAACTTTTTGGCTTTTGGAGTATGGTTGGAATGTATTTTGAATTTGGTAGGATGTTGGGGAGAAAATGTGCAGAGTGCATTTTACAACAAGAGTCGTGTTTGAGAGATGTGCATAATACATTTTGTAGGTGTTTTTGTTAATAAAAATAGGAAAAGTGGAAAATGAGAAGTTCAAAAGCTTCTCAACTTCTCTTTTTCACTTTCCCTCTCTAACTCTCAAAAACGAAAACTTATTATCCTAAAATATGTTTTGCAATAAGGCTGACAGAAGTTGAAAATGGGAAAATGAAAAGCGAAAAAGCTGGCTACCAAACACCCCCTCACATAATTTAGGTGAAAGTGTGCCAAACAAGGCTTCGACTACCGTCCAAGCATCGACTTCCCATTCCGCCTCAAGACAACCACCCACCTAGGATTTTGATAGGGAAGAAGGAAACGGAGAGATTGATCTAGAAATTTGGAGAAGTTATACAGGTGGATTGGGTTTCTTGGAAGATGTGACAAGCGATGGAAGCCCCACAACTGGTAGGGAAATCGGAAGATGCTAGGCGTTCGGAAGGAAATGTACAGAAAATGTAGCTACCTGCCCACAACTATCCCGGTTTGATCTCTCTTGCTCTCCAAATACCACCACCACTCTGCATGCAAGTTCTTTTCACCATGCAAGTACGCAACACTGATTACATATCCTGAATTACTAAGATCAAAGACTCAAAAACCTACTTCCCACAAATGGGAGAATCATCAGATCTAAAAGACAAATCTCGAACCCAATATGAGCAATAATACGACTCTTGAAGAAGTCAACATAGAGAATGCAAGTTTTCCCCTTGTTTCATTCGAAACTGAGGTACAAGCTCTGTAAGCAGTCACCTACAGAAGCTAATTCATGAAGAAAAGCATTACATAAACTTCTAGTCTTGTCTTGCAAACCATATGGAACCATGATTAACCCTTAATCTGGGATGGTTGGTCTTGAGAATTTAGCGTCCGCTAATATCACGCGTGAGAGAATCCATGCAAGCACCTGATAGATTGGAATTACGATTGTTCATTCCATTATTCTCAACTTCCATAGATTGTGAATACAGAAAAGGTTTTGGAGGCGTGTGAAGTTGTTCTATATTTCCTTCAAGCATCTCAATGACTTTGCTCATGGAAGGACGGTCAGTAGGCTTCATTTGTATACACCATAATGCTACTAACATCATCTTCTTTACCATCTCACTCTCCTCCTCGGTGGTCTCTCCAATTTTAATATTCTTTCCTTCTGCGAATTGTTCATAAACCCATGAAGGGAAGAAAATTTGACTTGAATTAGTTGATGAATTCCAATTTCTTCTTCTGCTTGCCATTTCCATCAACAACATTCCGAAACTATAAACATCAGCTTTATAGGAAACACCTCCTATGTTTTTGTAGAACAACTCTGGAGCCATGTAACCCAAGGTTCCTCTTGCTACAGTCACTGTCACAATGCTATCATCCGTTGGATATAATTTTGCAAGCCCAAAATCAGAAACTTTTGGAGTGAAATTCCCGTCAAGAAGGATGTTATGAGGCTTTATATCAAAATGGAGGATCTGCATGTCACAACCTTGATGCAAATATCCAACTCCACGAGCCACTCCAAGCGAAATCTCATACATTCGATTACAACTTAAGGACCACTTTCCTTCTGGAGAAAAGATGCACTTGTCAAGAGAACCGTTAGGCATGAAGTCATACACAAGAGCACGCTTAGATCTCTCGGCACAATATCCAATTAGCTGAACAATATTGACATGATGAATCCTTCCGATGGTAGCAACTTCGTTGATGAACTCTTGTCCATTAGCTTTCGGCTTGCTTAGCATTTTAACTGCTACAAAAGGTCCACTTCGGAGCTTTCCTTTGTATACAATACCGTAGCCTCCTTCCCCCAACTTGTCCATGAATCCATTGGTCATCCTCTTGATGTCTGAGTAGGAGTACCTAATAGGCACAAGGTGATTCTGACTTCGTAGGAAACCTTCTATGCTATCAAATGTGGATAAATGTCTTCTCCTGAACTTAGAGATTAAATATCCAAAAACACATGGAGCACACAGAAGCCTGGCTCCAAGGATTGCTCCTGTGTAATGCGATTAAGAAAATGAAGCACTAAGAAGAAGGAAAAGTAGTCCGTCTTTGAATGTGATAGACATACACTCTACGTCATTTTAACTTTTCTTTTGGCCCTGGATTACTCTATCCTTCTGGTTCATACACTCTACGTCATTTTAACTATATATACTACAATATGTCGTTTTACAAAGGCCACAAAATACAAGATCATATGAAAGATAAGTTCTTACCTATGATATAGAGCAGAAGCATCCAATTTACTGTGGTTAAAAAAATAAAAAATTTAGCCAAGTGACAAAGGAGTTACAGAGACAAAAGGGTTGATGAAAAATGCATCTAAACT
The DNA here is from genome assembly GCA_016920895.1 of Vaccinium myrtillus. Classification (NCBI taxonomy): domain Eukaryota; kingdom Viridiplantae; phylum Streptophyta; class Magnoliopsida; order Ericales; family Ericaceae; genus Vaccinium; species Vaccinium myrtillus. The sequence goes on along the minus strand of CM029280.1, from coordinate 28,434,121 downwards.
AAAAGAAACGTTCAAAAGTCTTGCCAATCACTTAATCAGAGAGTGGAATTTGCAAAATATGAACTTACTATTCCTTCGACAACTTCTGCGTTTCACAAAAATCAAAACCAATTGAAAACGAATACTTACAGTTTCGCAAAAAATCGCAAAGTATGGAGAATGAATACTTACGGTGAATTAGAATCCACAAGCGGCCTGCATTTTTTAGATGGAACAGAATAATGTAAGTGTAAGAAAATTATTACTCACCAACACTTAAATTATTACAGTACTCACCAAGATCATGCTACACCAAATTTATGCAAAAACTTGTTGGAATTAGAAATAAGCCTGACATGGTTGAAGCCATACTTATTCTTGAGATTTATTTATAGATGAAGATGCAACCAATCGAAAGGGATCATACACTTTCATCTATAGCCGTTAGATTATATCCTATATATGGTCCGGAATGCACCTTCGGGTGAAACGATTGATCACAATTGATGGCAGTGATCGTTTCTACCTCATAATAGGCACACCCATTGGTTAATTAACTACTAACTGTCAACCGGGATTTTAGAAGAACCCGTACGTATGAATCAGGATTTTAGAAGAACCCGTACGTATGAATCACCCGCCACACTATGCCACATTGCTTCTATGTCACCATGTGTTGCTGCCAAGTCGCAATAAGAAAGGGCAAGCTAGATGTAAAGTGCACTATCAAAGCATCACAGTGCCACGCACGAGGGCACTTATGTGCAACTCTTGGGTTCGAAGCACCATAGGAGCAAATGTACTAGATGCGCTCCCATATCTATGCAATGTGGGATTGCCCCAAAACATTAAAACGAGGAAGATGCTATAATGTCACCCACCTTGTTTGGGCATAAACCATTAAATGGCATAACAAAACTTATTAGAAGGCATAACAAAAACCATGGATTGTATTACAAAGATTATTCATTGGCGTAACTTTTATTAACCATTAGAAGGCGTAACATGAACCATTAGAAGGTATATGATATTTTATTTTAACCATTAGAAGGCATAATATTCTTCAATATGGCATGACACGTTATGACTTCTTTTTTTCTTTTTTTTCTGGTGTCCCCTATTATAACATAAACCATTAGAAAGCGTAACATAATTCATTAGAAAGTGTAATATAAACCATTAGGAAGCGTAGCATATTTTACCAGACAAGGTGGATGACATTCTAGCAAGTTTCCTAAAAGAAGCTTTCTCAAAGGAACAAGGAGGATTTGAAAAACACACAAATAAACCCTATTTGTTAATTTTTAATTTTTTGACAAAAACCCAACCTATAGTAAAGGGTAGAGAAGATCATCTCACTCACTGAGGAAGGAAAGCTCGAACTTGCAATTGCCACAAAAATGGGAAAGCATATTCTTTGAGAATGGCCGTGCAAAAAAAAAATTCTTTGGAAGTGACCGTGTAAAATAAAAATTCATTGAGCCTGAGTACTTGGAGAAACTTTTCTTGCATTTCTCGCATGCCGCGACTGAAATCCCACGACCACGAAGCCTCAAACCCATACCCCAACTCCCTATTCACATCCAACCACGTCAAATTCGATCCCCCTTCACTGATCAACGGCGACGAAGAACCGCATAACGCCTCCACAAGGCACGAATCGGCAACATCCAAAAGAGTAACATCTCCCGCCACAACATATGAATAAGACCCATTTGCCGAATCCTCTCCGGTGTTACGATAACCAGTTCTGTTCATGTAAATAGGAGATTGGATTGGGTTTTTGCAACTGAGGAACACGACGACGGTGCTCGTATCCATCGCAGTGTAGGGACCAACCCCATAGAGGAAATCGAGTGGGGTTAATGAGGAGAGAGGGAAAGAGGAGCAAGCATCGTTGGTTTGGATTCCTACGTCGACGAGACGGATTAAGCTGTCGGTGTAGTTGATTTCTTGTACGTAGTATTTTCCGGAGATGAGGTCGAGGACTGTGCGATTGTTTGAGTCGCAGGAGAGATTGAAATTTCCGTGGTTAGAGGTGGGGATGGGTCGCCTTGTAGTAATTGGAAAGGGTAGCTGATGTTGTGAATATCTCCACAGGAGTTGATGAATTGCTGGTTCTGCTTTCCGTGGCTGGTTACTGAAAACAGAAGGAGGAGGAGGAGGAGGAGGAGGAGGGGGGGTGGGGTATTATTACCCCATGCGAGGCTTCTGATAAACATAGGAGAGAGAGAGAGAGAGAGAGAGAGAGCGAGCTTGGAGAGAGGAGAAAATACTAATCCATCGCAAAAACGAGAACTTGTGAAAAAGACTTCATACGTTCCTAATTACGGCCTAGACTAAAAGTCACTTTGCTAAGGCCCTGTTTATACCCAGTAATAGAAAGGTAAATAAAAAAAATTCCTTTTTTTTTTTTTTTTGTTTGGATTGAGAGAAAAAGGAGATAAAAATAACTAAACTAAACTATTTTAACTAAAATTTCTCTCTTAATTTTCCTCAATCTTTTCTTCTTTTGTTTCTCTCTTTTATATTCTTTTCATATCTGAGATCCAATTGCACTTAGCAAATCCCAAATCCCTACCGTCCATTCTAAGATCCAATTGGATAAAATCAATGCTCTCTCTCTCTCTCATCAAAAGAATCTCGGATTAAAAAATAAAATAAAATTCGCACATTATCTGAGCCGAATCTATAAAATCGGCAAAATTTGATTTCTATAATCTGAATCCGAATCTGGAAAATCGAATATGTGATCCAAAATCCGAATCTAATTTCAAAATTTTCAAACTTATAAAGAATTTAGCATATAGACTAAAAAACCCAGGAAGAAATAAAATTTTTGCAAAGGAGAGAGAGAGAGAGAGAGAGAGAGAGAGAGAGAGAGAGAGAGAGAATTTCCAGAGCTTTTCCCAAATGGTTTACTTCAACTGCATACAAAGCCAGCTGTCAATATATGATTTACATAATTATCTTCATTTTTTTATTCTCATGCCCCAACAGGAATTTTTTTCCCCAAAATTGGTTGCAATTGATTGATTGATGGCATCAACTTTTCTTCAAGCACACAGAGTCATAGAACCAGCCCTGAACATGTAAGGTTTGGAGGGATTTCATGACGTGAGATAGATTTGCGTACTTTATATACTCCCTCCGTCCCAATTTCTTGGCCCCTTTTGGGGAAGTGGGTTTTTAAGGATTGTGAAAACTTTGTATTGATTTTTCTATTTTGCCCCTAAATCCAGTCAATATTACTGTGACCAAATTTGTGAGGCTAATATATTATATGAAAGTCAAAAAATATTCAATATGGATCTTGTTTGATAGATATCAATTAGTTTTATTATACAAAATTTTCAAAATCATAAAAACCGTTATAAAATAAAAGATAATAGACTAGCCAATTAAGATGGGAAAAGTACTTTTTAAGGGTAAAACTGGAAAGTGACCCAATTTTGATGGATGTTTTTAGAAGTGGGACAAATATTTTGGGACATCCCAAAATGGAAATAAGGACCAAGAAATTGGGACGGAGGGAGTAAGAAATAGTCAGTTGAATGCGATCGTGAAAATCAAAGTCTCATGCGCAATGAAAATATAAAATATGCTTTAAATTATGAAGTTTTTTTACATTAGTTTCAATATTTCATCAAAATATTCTTCAAAACTATAACGACCGGGCAAATAACCTATTTCAAAGCGTAACGATGTTTTATACATGGTAAGGCTATGCATCGTAGATTAGAGTCAAGATCAATCTTGAAAGGGAGACTTTGTACTCTTGACGATACAAAAAACAGAGACTATCTTTTTCACTCGGATTGAACAATAACTTCCAACTCTCTGTTAGACGGCCTTCCATTTGCTTGTCTCGAGGCATTAGTCGGATTTGTGGAGACAAATGGATTGGGAGGCTTGGTTAGAGTGTCTCCATCTCCTTCCAGCATTTGGATCACAACATGCATCGAAGGCCTGTCAACTGGATACCACTGAATGCACCAAAGTCCCACAATAGCTAACTTTTTCGCAATCTTGGCATGTCCTTCATTCTGAATATGGATTGCTAGCTCTTCCCCGCTATCCAAACAATTGTAAATCCATTCAGGAAAGTAAATTTGGTCTGTGCTATTGATTAGTATGTCAAAATTCTTCTTCCCTCCTACCATTTCAAGCAGCAACATTCCGAAACTGTAAACATCTGCTTTGTATGACACATTCCCGAAGTTCCTTGAGAACACTTCCGGTGCAATATAGCCAATGGTACCCCTAGCAGTAGTCATGGATACAATACTTTGTTTCTTAGAACACAACTTTGCTTGACCAAAATCCGATATCTTTGGATTCAACTTGTCATCCAACAAGATATTATGTGGTCTAATATCGAAATGAAGAATTCGTTGATCACACCCTTGGTGAAGATACTCAATTCCTTTGGCTATACCCATAGCAATTTCTAGCATCTTCCCCCAACCAAGTAAATGCTTGTTGTGATCAGATGATACAAAGTTTTTCAGCGAATCATTTGGTAAGAACTCATAAATAAGAGCGCTTCGAAATCCATCAACACAGTATCCGACCAAGCGGACAACATTTACGTGGTGGATTTTACCAATTATTTTAACTTCGTCAATGAACTCTTCCCCATTTCCCTTTGTATTATGAAGGATCTTAACCGCAACATGAACATTATTTGAGAGTTGTCCCCTATACACTGTTCCATACCCTCCTTGGCCTACTTTGTCCTTGAATTCATTTGTAATTTTCTTGATGTCTTTGTAAGAGTATCTTGACGGCTTCATAGCTTTGTAATCCTCCAAGAACGTTTCAATCTTTCTTTGATCCTCTCTCTTTAGTTCCTTTTTCCTGTTGAACCAATACATTGCAATGACGACTACGAGAAGTAGGAATGAGCCAACGGTCACACCTGTAATCTTTAGTGCAGGCGGCCTTTTGAAGTCACCTGTGAAAGATAGAGAAGGCTTGTTATGTTTTTTTTGTGTGTGTGTGTGAGAAATGGTAGCGCATCCACTGTCCTTATCTCTCTTTCCTACCTCTCTATCCCACCCGACAAATCTGCCACGTTGCCACTTCTCTCTGCCTTCCAATTTTCTCTCACTCCGTTACTAGTTCTCATAACTTTGAAAAAAATTCATGTGAAATTTACGAAAATTACTAAGCAAAATAACCATATATGATGTTTTGTTAATGAAAAAAAAGGAGAGATTTTTTTAAAGAATCTCAAGGGGCTAGCCTTAGGAAATGATAGCACCAGGCCAACCCCTCAGGATTCTTTAAACAAATTAGTTTTTGTAGTCATTAACAAAACATCAAATATGGTTATTTTGGTTAGCATTTTCTAAATCTTACATGAAAATTTTTGCTTGCTAATTATTTTATGTAGAATTAGAACTTATTACTTAAAGGGGAAAAAAAAAAAGAAGTGACAAGGGGTATGAGGGAACTACCAGTAACGGAGTCGAAGAAAATTGGAAGGGGGTGAGAAGTGGCAACGTGGCAGATTTGTGAAGTGGCAACAGTGAGATTTCAGATTAGGACAGAGGATCCGCTGGCCAAATATACTGTGGACGGTTATCTTGTTCTTGGTTATCCAGTCATCAGATAATTGTCCTAGCGTAATTATCTTTAACTAACAAGGGGTCTTTATTCAAAAAAATTCCATATTTGTGAGTTTTGCATTAATTTTTTGTGAATTATTCGTTTGCATCAATGAAAAGAATCTAAAAAGTATATGATCAAAATCTTAGAAAAAATTACTTAGAGAAATAACCAAAAATAAATAAATTTTCTGCATTCTTTTTGTCTTTATTCATAAAAATGTTAGTTTGGTTCATAATTTGCTGGCTTACTAGTGCATGTGCCCGTGTCTGAAGGCACGACTTGAGCAATTGACGCCTGTGCCTATTTTTATAGTACTTGAAATTTTAAAGAGGATGAAGGAGAGGATATGGTTTGAATTTCGAAAAAAGAGGAGAGAATGTGGTTTGAAATTTTTGGTGTGATGAGCCGGTGGAGGGTGAGGAGGGAGTGAGTTGGCAGAGAGAGTAATAAAATGTACCCCAATATGACAGCTGAGACAAAAAATTATGATTGGGACAAAAACAACTCTATACTATAAATAGATTGGATTCCTCTCTTCGAGATGAGATAATAATCAAAAATAAAAATAAACACAAAATTAATAAATGCGGAAAATATTTAAACAATGATAAAATACACACACACACACACAACTGGTACTAAAAACACTTAGGCCGTTTGTTTCGATGATGTAAAATATTTTTCACGAAAAACTATTTTACGAAAATCACATCAATCTTATTTTTTGGTGTTTGGTTGACATTAGAGAAATCATAAAAAGCCACGTAATACAAATCACCTGGGTGAGCCATCTGAAAAGCAAGAAAATAGGAGTACTATGGGATTGTAGGTGCAGCGGAAAAAGTCGGGAAGTCGTGAATTTATGGATGGCAATTCAACCCGCTCCGCTTCGAACCCGCCCTACCCCGCCCCGGTAGGGTAGGGTTTTTTTCTATTTTTTTGGGTAACGGGTAGGGGCAGGGGATGATTTTGAAAAACCCGTCAGGGTTAGGGTAGGGCAGGGGTATGGTCACCCCGCCCCGATGTTACCCGCCCCGACGTATATACATATGTATAATTATATTTATATATATGAAATTATATTTTCGCCCTTATATGCATCAAATTTTATTTGTATTCTTATAATTTTATTTTTACGACTAAAATATAACATTAGATAGTAAATTTTCGTTAAGTTGTTAAAGTTATTTGTGAACTCTTATCATTTGTGCTCACTAATATTGGAGTCTAAAATATATTTTACTAATATGTGAAAAAAATAGGGGCAGGGTGGGTAAACCCGATACCCGATAGGGCGGGGGTACCCATAAATTACCTGGTCGGGTCAGGGGCGGCTTAGGGGGTGGTTCGGGAATTTTAGGGTCGGGGTCGGGATCATCAAAACCCGCCCCGTTGCCATCCCTAGTCACGATTCCCTTGATATGGACGAAATGCATCAGCCACAGGATAAAGATCCCAGACTTCCAAAACAAAAATGATAAGTGTACAACAACCCAGCTCCAACATGACTCCAACACACTCACACGGTGTGTGGAGCCCACACACACTTGTGAAGTGTGTGTGGGCTCTACACACTGTATGAGTGTGTTAGAGACTTTTGTTGTACATGTATCATTGTTGCTTCCAAAAACAACTTGCCGAAGTTAAGAGGAAAAGTTATTTTCCTTCCATTGGTGGAAATTATTTTACTTGTAAAATATTTTTTATTCCCTCTGTTTTTATTTGTTTGTCCCACTCTCTCTCGTTTTTTTTCAAATAAAAAATTAAGTGCTTCTGTGTATCATTTTTTAAAATTTTTTGCACCGAATTAAAGTACACGGTAGTACTTTAATTTGGTGTAAAAAAATTTGAAAAATGATATACAGACACTTTATTATTTTTTTATTTGAAAAGTGGCACGACTTTTCGTAGTGAACAAACAAATAGGAACGGAGAGAGTAGTACATTTTGTGCAACCAAACACCCAAATATTGAAAAATACTTTGCAGAAAAATATTTTACACTCAAACAAACGAGCATAAGGGGTCAGATCCATTCACCTATAAAGGGCATGGGCAGCTGGAACGGGCAATACTGGCACGAGCAATACTGGCTGCAAACGGCAGTGACATTCACAGAATCCCCGAAGCAGGAAGCCATTTCCGTGCATTCATTGCAGCCGAAAACCCATGAAACCTCAAACCCGTATCCCAACTCCCTATTGAAATCCAACCACGACAAATTTGATCCACTTTCCATGATCAACTGTGACGTAGACATGTATAACACCTCTACAGTGCACGAATCGGCAACATCCCTAACCATGGGTTCTCCAGCCAGAACGTACGAATAATACCCATCTGTGTTGCAATTGGCAGTTCTGTTTGTGTAAAGGGGATATTGGACAGGGTTTTCGCAGTTGAGGAACACCACGGTCGAGAACCAGGCGAACGAGAAGTAGGGAGAATCCCCAAGGAAGAATTCAAAAGGGTTTAAAGAGGAGAGAGGGAAAGAGGAGCAAATATCGTTGGTTTGGATTCCTACGTCGACAAGACGGATTGAGTAGTCAGCGTAATTGATTGATTGGACGTAGTATTTTCCGGAGAAGAGGTGAAGGACTGTGCGATTGTTTTCGTCACAGGAGAGAGTGAAGTAGTTGTCTGCAGACTCGACACAGGTGTAGGATGGGTCGCCTTGTAAATGGAAGGGAAGGCTGATGTCGTGGATGTCTCCGCATGAATTAATGAATTGCTGGTTTTTATTTCCGAGGCAGGTTACCGGGAACAAGAGGAGCAGAAGGAGGAGGAGGGGTTTGGACCGTTTGGTACCCTCACCTGCGAGGCTTCTGTTAAACATAGAGAGAGAGAGAGATAGAGAGCTTGCAAGGAAAGATTCAGAAAAGGAAAATACGATTGGTTCAGTGCTGCTTCCGGGTTTATATACGTAGTCAGGGTGTTTTCGGCAAAATAAACCAAACGGTTTTATTTATTTATTTTTTGTCTTTTGAGGTGGAGTTTTTTAGAAGATAAAATCAACGGTTGATTTTAGTAAACGAGAAGCCATTTGCTAGCGTTGAAAAAATCTTTGATTTTAACAAATAGTTTGAAAAAATACCATCTAAAAAAACCCCTAAAAAATGAAAATCCTACCAAATTGGGAAATTTGAGAGAGAAATCCGAAGTGTGCATGCACCATACCTGTGAAATCCAAAATCGTCGGAGACATCCAAAGTCTGCTGCCGCATCTAAAGTCGCCGGAGCGAGAGAGCTAGAGAGAAGAGATGAAGGTCTGTTCGTTTTTGGAGAGAGAGAGAATGAGGAATGTCAATGTTTACAAAAAGAGAAATAGAGAATTGTTATGGTGCACCAGTGCATTACCCCCTTCTTTGCACCAATAAATCCCACGGTGGTCTACTATCATTGCATTACTTTTTTTTTTGGTACAATAAATCCAACGGTGGGAAACTTTAGACCACCAGTGCATTACCTTTTTTTTTTTTTTTCCACATGATCACCTTTTAATATTTAGTGACAAAGTGATTTATAGAAAAACGTTTAACAATAATTGTTATAGGTTGATTTTTGTTAAGTATAACAAATTGAAGTACCAATTATTGAAAAGCAGATAAATTAATTATTTTTGGTATTTATATAGTTATTTAAATGCATAATCTAATATGGGCATTCACAAGGGCAATAGTCAATTTCATAAGTTTTACATCATCCACCCTCTTTATCCCCATTTATTATCCCTCATCCAAAGCAAGTACTATTTAATTCTCTTCTTAACTGTCACATCAATGTGAGTCCACCGTTCTTATTTAATCCCTCTCAAACTAATATGTCATCCAAACGGGCTCTTTCTGGCTCTGTTACATCCAAGGGCGGAGCCATGCTTGGGCTCAGGTGGGCTGCAGCCCAGGTGGGGTTGCCAAAAACCAAAAAAAAAAAAAAAAATTATATGTAAAATTTATGCCTAACAAGTTTTAGCTCGGCCCAAACTATTTTAATATTGGTCCAAAATAAAAGCCCAACCTAAAAATCCACAACCCAGTCTAATTTATAGAAAAATCATACTGTTGGTGGTTGAGGGAAAACTGAAGCAAAAATCCATGTTGATGCCGACGGCAGCGTTGATTCCTTAAGAATAAAAAACATCGGCAGTTCGGCAAAGATTGGAGACGAAGAAGAACCCACTTGTGTTGATTCCTTCTCCTTTGATTGTCTTGCACATCGCCGCCACCGACTGAGGTGGGTTTTCGGTCTTGATTTTGACGAGAACTACTATTCTCTGGTTTTTTAAACTACCAGGGGATTGAGATCCATTGCATATTTTTATAATATATAAACTATTGTATGTATTGTATACAGTACATTAGTGGTGGTAAACATGGCTCAGTGTTGTTCACTCTATTTTATTTTTCAACCACAACATACCCTTTTAATTTTTAAAACTCTGTCTTTAATCCTAATGGAACCTACTACTCCACTAAATTGGTTGGTTAACTTCTGAATTTCATATCTGTAGTGCATTAGAAATTATGTTCTTGGACCGATTGTTTTCCCTTTTTCGTTTAAGTGTGCAGATTGTGGTTAACACACTACGGAGTCTTAGACTATATCGTCCACTCACTTGTGAGGCTTCAGATTTGTAAGTATTGTATGCATAGTGATGGCTGGTGCGCTTAGTTTTGTATGTTAAATGCAGAGCACTAGTTGGTGTGCTTCTTAAATTGATTTATAATATTAAGTAGTGTACGATAAGTACTTTTCTTTTGAACATTTATGTATGTATTATATAGTAGTTTACTAAATTTTGATTAGCTCAGGGTAGAATAATGCCCTGGCTCCGCCCTTGGTTACATCTTTAAGAAAGAGAGAGAAGATGAGTACTTCAACAATAATGGGGAAGCAAAGCGGGCATTGGCACCACAGGCCCAAGCTAGAAAGTAGAAAGAACTAGGTGGCTGGGTTGGAGTCTTGTAGTACACCAAAGCACTACACCTCTCTGTAGTGCCTTCAAGGGTGGACTTTCTTAAATGAGCTTTACATGAACCGGTACAATTTCAAGAGGGGATTTACCGACAACTCCATAAAAAATTGAAAAAGTTCAACCCAAGTGACCCTATTTCTAGTTAAATAATATCCATCTTCTTTCCGGGAAAAAAAAAAGTAATTGATCAATTTCATACCAAGGGATAGACCCAACAAATTGTATGCGCAATTGTATTCTCTCTCTCAATATATATATATATATACACCGGCGATCCTGTCAAGGATCCCGGATTTCCCGGATTGAAGGGTTTTTTGGTGTTTTGATGCTTTTAAAAATTGTTTTTGGGAAATCCGAGCCGTTCAATGTCTTCAAAAGGTGTTTTCCAAGGTCCACGCGGGAAATCTTCAAAAAAAAATACCGGGAAGGGCTTGATCCAAGTAGTTTTTCGCAAAAACTGTAAATATAAAGTTTTTGCGAAAACTGCTTGGATCAAGCCCTTCCCGATATTTTTTTTTGAAGATTTTTCGCGTGGACCTTGGAAAACACCTTCTGAACACATTGGACGGATCGGATCGTCAAAAAAATATCGGGAAGTGGAGTCCCGGATCCGGGACTCCCGGACTAGAACCGGACTCTATATATATATATATATATATATATAGGGTGTCCTTCTAATCCGGACCTTACCGTTTCCGGACCTCCATGATCCAAATTTTTTTTTGACGATCCGATACGTCCAATGTGTTTAGAAGGTGTTTTCAAGGGTCATTTTTGCGAAAACTTCTTGGATCAAGCTCTTCCCTGTATTTTTTTTTGAAGATTTCCCGCGTGGACCCTTGAGAACACCTTTTGAACACATTGGACGGCTCGAATTTTCAAAAAAATATCTGGAAGGTGGAGTCCCGGATCCGGGACTCCCGGACTAGATAGTTACTATATATATATATATATATATATATATATATATAGGTTCCACTTCTAGTCCGGACTCCGGACTTCCGGACCTCCATGATCCTAGCATTTTTTGGACGATCCGATCCGTCCAATGTATTCAGAAGGTGTTTTCAACGGTCCACGCGAAAAATCTTCAAAAAAACAATACCGGGAAGGGCTTGATCCAAGCAGTTTTTCACAAAAACTATAAATATACAGTTTTTGCAAAAAAACTGCTTAGATCAAGCCCTTCCCGGTATTTGTTTTTGAAGATTTCTCGTGTGGACTCTTGAAAACACCTTTTCAATACATTGGACGGTTCGGATTTCCCAAAAACAATTTTTAACGTGAAAAAATTACATTTTTTCTTATTTACGGGAGTCCTTACTAGAAGATTATATATATATATATATATATATATAGGGTTTTGGTCTAATCCGGACTTTTAATTTCCGGACCTCATGATCCAAACATTTTTTTGACGATCCGATCCGTCCAATGTGTTCAGAAGGTGTTTTCAAGGGTCCACGCGGAAAATCTTCGAAAAAAAATACCGGGAAGGGCTTGATCCAAGCAGTTTTCGCAAAAAAATACCTTTTGAACACATTGGACGGATCGGATTTTCGAAAAATAATTTGCAAGACAAAAAAAGTCATGTTTTTCTTATTTCCGGGAGGTGTGGATGTGAACCGTGGGCTATATATATATAGGATCAACTTCTAATGAGGGATCCCTCATTTTCAATAAAATGAGAACCAAACAATTTTTCCACTTTTCGAACTGAATTTTGATGATCCGAACCATTAGATGTGTTTAAAATGTGTTTTTAAGGTCCACCGCGAGGATTCGTCCAAAAAAAATACCTGTAAGGGCTTCATCTGATCAGTTTTTGTTAAAAACGTTATATATAGTGTTTTTGACAAAAACTGATCGGATGAAGCCCTTACAGGTATTTTTTTTGGACGAATCCTCGCGGTGAACCTTAAAAACACATTTTAAACACATCTAATGGTTCGGATCGTCAAAATTTGGTCGGGAAGCATGAGGTCCTCATTTTAAATAAAATGAGAGATCCCTCATTAGAAGTTGATCATATATATATATATATATATACATCAAGGATCCAGTCCACACCCTTATATCCACACCTTACGTCCAAACCTTCATTTTCGGATCAAATTTTCATGATCCGAACCGTCTAATGTGTTTAGAAGGTGTTTTTAAGGGTTCACCCGAGAATATATACAATTTTTATGAAAAATTGCTCGGACCAAGCCCTTTCCGGTCTTTTTTTGGCTGATTTCTCGAGTGAACCCTTAAAAACACCATTTAAACACATTGGACGGTTTGGATCCTTGCCATTTGGCCCGGAAGGGGGTGGTGTGGACGTAAAGTTTTGTCAGGGAATCCTGACTGGATCCTGACCCTATATCCACCTCACATGGGCACCCTATGAAAGTGTCTAAATCTTAAGGGACCCTATGAAAATACCTAAACCTAAACATAAGGTACCCTATGAAACTACCTAAAACCCTAGGTACCCTATGAAACTACCTAAAACCCTTGGTACCCTATGAAAGTGTCTAAACCACTAAAACTCTATAATAGGAAAGTTTACCCTAAACCTAAACCCTAGGGCACCTTATGAATAGTGCATAAACCTAAACCTGGGGTACCCTATGAAAGTGTCTAAAATCCTAGGTATAAAAGTGAATAAACCTAACCTAAGGTACATTATGAAAGTGTCTAAAACCATAGGGTACCATATGAAAGTGCGTAAACCACAAAACCCTATAACATGAAAGTACACCCTATGAAAGTACATAAACATACCTAGGGTACCCTATGAAGGGGTGTCTAAAACCCTAGGGTACCCTATGAAAGTGCCTAAATCACAAAACCCCTATAATAGGAAAGTGCATCCTAAACGTGAACCCTAGGGTACCCTATAAAAGTGCATAAACCTAAACCCAAGGATACCCTATAAAAGTGTCTAAACCTAAACCCAAGAATACCGTAATGAAAGTGCCTAAAATTCTAAAATCCTATGAAATCATATCATACCCTAAGTGCCAAAACCTCCAAAAGAGCGACTTACCTTAATGGTAATTAGATGCCTCTTTTCTAGACTTAGAGGTTAAAATCTATTCTAAAATATGCAATTGTGATAACATTTCATATTTAAAAAAATGTTATTCATGTAAAAAGTCAAATTGATTGGATATTGATAGCCGTAAGATTGAATACAATTTATTTTACAAAAATGAATGGCCAATGTGATTTCGAGATTGAACTATAAAACAAATGTGTCTCAATCATGTATCTATTACCTATGTCCAATCGGTATGAATTTTTGCACACATAATACGCTTAATGTTCCAAAGAAAATGAATGGTTCAGATCATGAATGACCCGCAATTGAGGGTAATAAAGAGATGTAGTGCCTTGAGGCACTATAGGAACACCACTAGGAGTGTCCTTTTTGAGAGAATTTTCGTTGCAAATAGGGTACCACACACGTGGTATCCGAGCGTATCTTTGCTGTTCAAAAGTGTTTTGGACGGTCCAGATTTCTCCCTCACTCTCCTCTTTCTCTCTCTAAAATTTGAATTGTCCATAACACTTTTTGACGGCCGAGATGTGTGCTGGTTACTGCCACATGGTACCCAATCAGCACCCAAAGTTTTCTCCCTTGTTGAAAAAAGAAACGTAACTTGGATTTATTACATTTGGAAAAGGTTAATAACGGTTTGATTTAGTATGAGATTTGATTGTGTCACCGGCTTTTTGATTTTGGGAAGGTTTGCTTGAATTTTAATAACGGTTTGATTTAGTATGAGATTTGATTGTGTATGTCTTATGATTAACATGAATCATAACGTTAAGTCATTAACCAACTGTACTACTCCTATGCACATTCATAGGTGAGGTCAGGGGTCAATTCTTAAGAGAAGCAATAGTATGAAATTTGATTTTGTCACCGCCTTTTTTATTTGGAAAGATTTGCTTGAATTTTAATAACGGTTTGACTTATGAGATTTGATTGTGTACGTCTTATGATTAACATGAATCATAACATTTAGTCATCAACCAATTGGTCTACTCCTGTACACTTTCATAGGTGAGGTCAGGGGTCAATTCTTTTTTTGGGTAAATTCAGGGGTCAATTCTTACCAGGTGCTTTGGTTATTCGCTCCCAGTATGAGTATATTCTCCATCCCTGCTTCCATCCTCTCTCTCCTCTCTCTCTCTCTCTCATATTGGTTATTTGCCCGATTTGGTGACCAAATGGTGGAGAATAATCTTGGACGGATCAGTTTTTGCCGAGCTCATCTCTCGGTGGAGACGCCCAAGTAGAAAATGACTTATGGGTGTGATGACTGTAACGTTCGTCCTTTAGACTGACATTATTTTCTTTATGGAAACATTTTACTTAATTTTTTCCGCCCAAACACTACCAAATGGGTAAGATATTTTCCCCAAGGAAATCTTTCTACTCCAAAGCAAACAGTCGCCATGGTCTAGACTCTGCAAAACAAGAAGAAGTTATTTAGAATTCGGAGAGAAACGGAAAAGAAACATTTGATCTAATCACGTGACCAGGGTAGTTAGCCCAGTTGGTCGTGTAGCCTCTTTTATAGAGGTGAGGTTCTGGGTTCGACTCCTATGAAGAGGCGATCAATACTTGTGGTTTAATAACATCTAACATCTATCTAACTGTACTGATGTACATCGAATGGCAAAAAAAAAAAAAAAATCACATGCAAAAATACCAATTTTGATAATTCTAGCGAAAATAATGTCTAGAAAAATTACAGCGGCATATTTCCGTCCCTATTTGTGTTGGGAGTGTGTACCGCCTGAGGTTCTTCCCATGTGCGCATAGATTCAATCCGTTGGAGAGTATCCAAGGAGTCCACCACATCATATGAACCCAATATAGATTGAATGACCCAAGGAGTCCGCATCATATGCTAGCTAGCTTTATAAGTGGTGAGCCACCCAATAGTATATTAAGGTCTAACTCTTTTTCTATTTATCCAATGTGAGACTCATCCTTCACACATGTCCCTAACAATTTATTTGTCCAATGTCAGGTTAATTTCCAACTTATTAATTGTTTCTCAAATGATAAAATCAACTTATTGGCTGAAATCAATGTTGATTTTAGCAATTGATTTGCTCGTTTGCTAAAATCTTGGTTGATTTTAACAAATCTCAGTTATAATTTGCTAAAATCAATCAAGATTTTAGTAAATAAGTTGATTTTATCATTTGGCAATCACACCCTAAGGGAACCTTTGATCCATTGATTTAAAAATCTACATAATTTGATCAATAAAAAATAGGACAAACAAATCGGGATGGTGGGGGTACTTTTCAAACTGATTTTCAATGGTGCACAACTTTTTACACTCTACAAGCTTATTACTTCTCCAATAATGGAAGTGTCCATATAAACTAATCCGCACAACATCAACCATAAGGAAACGGCTATTTCTGTCTAGAGTAAAGTTTAAGCCTTGAGCCAACAAGAGAGAAAAATACTACTCCTAACATGTACATCTTGTTTACTCTCTTCTTTCTCCTACGCCTTTCCATGGCCCAAGATGATTGCCTTCCAACAAATTGCTCCGACCGCGGTCCAATAATCCACTACCCATTCCGCCTCAAGAACCACCATCCACCACACTGCGGCTATCCTGGGTTCGATCTCTCTTGCTCTCCAAACACCACCGCCACCACTATTGCCACCACTGTTCTCAACCTCCCTAATTCCATTGAAGTCCTAGTCACCGCGATCGATTATCTATCCCAGTTTATTTATATTAAAGATCCAAACAGCTGCTTCCCGCAACTGCTTCAAAACCTCAATTTGTCCACCACCCCCTTTCAATTTGCTTATGCCACGTACGAGATTAGTTTATTCAGTTGTCCTTCAAGGAACCCGAATTTCCCGACTTGGGTCACTTGCCTTAGTGGCGAATATGGCGATGGTCGTGGAGTTTATGCCGCATATGGTTCCACGATTATCAATTATCCGTCCATTATTTCTCGCAAAAAGATGCATAGTTTGTCGTCTGTTCCCATTGAGGCATTTGATCAAACCGCTGATCTGCAGTTGTACTGGCCCCATCCGAATTCTGGATGCCAGTATTGTAGGCTTGTGAGTGGTTGTAGGTTTGTGACCAACAGCACGACTGGTGCAATTGAATGCACTCTCAATCAAAAAGGTACCCTCTTTCTCCACTTACCTTTTTTTGCATCCTCAAAGATAAAGTTAAAAGATCAATCGCATACCCACAATAGATTGTGAAAACTTCATGGGGTATAGTAATTGCAGTTCCGTGGAGTTTCTGCTAAATAAATGGGCCCGAGTGGTTGTCGTGCTGAAGATTGCCATTTTCAGCGGCAGCAGATCCTCTATCCTAATCTCTCTGTCTCACCACCACAAATCTGCTACGTTGCTGCTTCTCTTTGCCTTCCAATTTGCCTCCACTCCGTTACTATTAATTCCCTAAGGCCTCGTTTGTTTGACGGAGATAAATGGATGGAATTTGAAATCCCTTGAATATGAGTGAGATATAAAATCTTTGGGATATTACTCAAGATATCATTGGATATAAAAATACTCCCTCCGTCCCTTTTTAAATGTGTTGCTTCGTAAATCCAACTTATTAAAAAAACATCATCATTACACCTTTCACATCAATTTTTTCACTTTCCACATCAACTTTTACCTCTACTTCCAAAATTATTCTTCACCCTTACCTATTAACTTTTTACCCACTAACTTTTCAAAAGGGCAAAATGATAATTCTACAAACTTTTACCCATTAACTTTTCAAAACACACACTTATTAAGGGACAGCCCAAAATGGAAATGTCAACACTTAAAAAGGGACGGAGGGAGTACTTTTTTGTTATTTTAGCTGTTGAAAAATCCATATCCTTTTTTTTTTTTCCAGATTGGTATAAAAATTGGTGAGGGATTTCAAATCCCATCCGAAAAAAGGGCAACAAAAACATGGGATTTTGGATCACATCCCAAATCCCACCACACAAACAAGGCCTAATTACTATTTTATCTCACCAAAACTCTTCCAGAATCCAATGGGGGCCTTAAAAGGAATAAAAAAAGAAGTGAAAAAGGGGTATAAGGGAACTAACAGTAACGGAGTGGAAGAAAAGAGGTCTGATGCAGTACCAGAAAAGAAACCCATAAAAACACCCAGAAAATGCATCTAACAGGTGAAATTCATCATGTACACTATTCAAACAGTGTACCGGGTAGATTTTATCTGTTGGATACATTTTCTGTGTGTTTTTATGGGTTTCTTTTCTGGACCAAACACTTTCCCGGAAGAAAATCCAAAGCGGAAGAGAAGTGGCAACGTGGCAGACTTGTAGGGGTGGGACAAAGAGGTAGGATAGAGAGAATCCGCTGCTGTATATTTGCATTAGAGTCATTCGACTATGGCCACGAACATGTTAGGGCTTATTTCTAAATCCAAATAATTTTTGTCAATTTTTGAGTAGCGTGAAATTTTTTTTACCCACTCTAGTGTTTTCAAATTGAAATAGGTACATCTATCGTCTTTTCATTTCATAAATTGTATCCATAGACGCATTGCTTAACCATAATTAGTGCTATACAATTAGAAAATAGTTATATCTAAGAACACCAACAAAGTATACTTATATTAAAAAAACAGTTAAGATGCGAAATTTCAAATCTTTTCATTGGGAAAATCTATCACATTAAGACTTTCTGTGATCTTTTTTACGGAAAGATACGAAGAGATAGCCCTCATATGATTCAGGGAAAATTTAATTTAAGTATGATACTTTTTCCTTTAAGCTCTACATTGAGGTTGGATTTATTTCAAATAGCTTGAATGTCACCACCATTACATCAAACAACTTAGGTTAATGGGTTTGAGGTTTCGTTTTTCTAAATATGCTTATGCTATTGACAGCCCAATGAGTTGAAAGAAAAATACAAAAAGTAAGTTTCCCCCTTTCAACACACCTTTTAAGGCACTTTAAATTATAGAAAACTGTGTTTTTTTTTGTCATGTCTTATTGATAATCCATTGGGCTGTTATTTTTTTTTTGATCGGCAACAAAATTTATTAATACTCGACAAAGGGTACATCGAGTGAAAAAAAGCCAAGACCAACACGAGTGTAAGGTCAAGGCAAAAGAAATTCCAGCGAAAAGCTGAAAAGTCGAAGAAGAAAAAAGCTGGAACAAAGAAAACAGAACAAGACCAAAGACTAAAGCCACTACCAGATACAAAATACTCCTACAACACCTGAACACCATCCAAGCAACTGATCCTATTAAAATTGAAACCCTCACTTGCAGCCCATTACTTTGTTATCCTAATCAACCAGGTTATAGATGATCACAGCAGCATCAAGAAAGTTGATTTCACTAAGCATCCAAATTCTGAAATCAACCATTACCTTCCGTGATTCCAAAAATTCAAGAGACCAGGACCATAATTTGCCCAACTCCAGTGCTCTAATAATGAACACATCATTTGGAATATTTTTTCCTCCTGAGAGGAGCAAACCTATTGTTTTTGTGAAGCATTGATGTTGTAAAATTCTTCTTCGATCACCTTCTTCATTCTTCTCACATCCATTTCGTCAAAATCAATTCCCAGAGTAGTACCAAATTGAAGTAGTATCTTTGAGTTCTTTGGCAATTATCCTTTCCTCTTGGTCCGTGTGTCGAAACGTAGCCCTCAACATCCCGGTTACCCGCACCATCATCAACTGGTCTTCACTTCCACTTGTGCCATCTTCTATCCGTTTGCTTCTACCTAAAATCTCGCCATTGCTTGGGAATAATTGCACATGTAAATCAATTCCTTCCAATTGAGAAGGTCTAAAGAGGCCGTTTGAATCAAGTAAAATGGCCCATCTGTTAACAGTATATTCCTTTCAAATTCCTGCGCTTGCCTCATAATAAGCTCGGCCTTTCATCTTCTTTTGATTCTTTGGATTGGGCTTCAATGTCGGTGGCATTGTTCACTCACCCCTTGCACCGGGGCTTACCGATTCTTGAACAAAAGAGTCCAAACTCTTAGATGAATTTGAAATTGATTCATTGTTATCACCGACATATTCTTGAATAACTTCTTGAATTGGGCCTTCAATCTTCAACTAAAGAGTCTAAGCTAAAAGAATCATGTTGCCCACCCTCATTCAAATTCGAGCAAGGGACAAATGCGAGCGGGGTCAACATAAAACTCATCCTCCTCCACAAAATTATTTTGCTTGAAAGCTAATTCAACATCCAGCATGTCATCCTTTGATTCCCGCCAATGCCTTCATCCCGAACTTCATGAATACCTTCCGTCCCATCATTAGACTTCCTTTTCTTAATCTTAACCAAGAAAAAACACACGGTTTTCCAAAGATGTTTCTTAGGATCTTCTACGACTTTAATGGATATGTAACACCGTTAATAACAACATCCACAACGTCATTTATGCAAGTCAAGAAAATCAGTCAATAAAAGCATACGCCCTTTATCAAACGCAAACAAATTCTCCGTCATCTCATCAAGTCTTATAACATCACCCCACAATTTACCAATCTCAATAAACGTAGAGGAGCACCATGCCTTAAGAGGAACACCATAACACGAAATCCAAACGCACCTGGAAGCTTTAATGGTCTGATTGTTCCATGCTTCCACTGTAGAGAACCACTTAGGCAGCAAGTTATCTTTGTCTAACAGAAAAGAGTTCAGCAAATCAACTGAATCGAAGGAAATTAAAACATTTAAGCCGCCAATAGAACGAATGTGAGCGTCCCAAATACCATTGCTTATGAAGAGGTCTTGGAGCGTATTCACGTAGCAGTAATTGATCAATCTTCCCACCGCGCTCTTGCGCAACAATCCATATTTGTTTCAATGCCTCCCACCAACTTAGGCCTCGCGACTTTCGAACCACCTCGAAGAATATCAGCGTAGGACAGAGGACATGAAGTACTCTGCTTAGGGTGATCCACTCCGGATTTAGGAATCCATCTATGATCAGAATGCACCAAATTCCCATTATGATCCCCCACTTGTATCTTCTGAAAGGACTTCACAGTAGATGGTGTGGATTTTGGGTACTTAGCAAATTGCACCAAAATCCTGAAATTTCTGATCAATAAACCATCAAGAGCATCAATCGCACAAGTAGCTTCCTCCTTTTTCTTGAATCTGATGAAACCGAACTTCGTCTTAAACCCTGAGCTTCTCTTGAGCGGAATGAAAACATCAACAACCCGCCCAAAAGAGGAGAAAATCTGGTGAAGCCAACCAGCATCCATGTCCCGAGGAAGATTGTCGGCGAAAACCGTGAACAGATCTTCCATCAAAGACATACTGACGAGGAAGAACAAGAAAGGGCAAAAGCCAAAAGAAACAGAGGGCAAAGGAGATGATCAGGAGTGGAGAAACAAACCACGACGTCGAAAAAGGAAAGAAAAGGGGCAGCGGCGGCCGCGGTGGTGGCAGGAGAGCTGAAGCGGCGCCGGAAAAGGGCAAATGATTCACATCGGAATGGCAGCTTTGATTCAAAAAGGGGTGACAAAAAGAACAGCTAAACAGAGAAAGGAAAGAGAGGAGAGGTGAAGGGGGAGAGAGGAAACGCCGGAGATCCGAAACGGCGCCGGAAAAGGGGCAAATGATTCACATCGGAACGGGCAGCTTGAGATTCAAAAACTAGGGTTTCACTTCCATTGGGCTGTTATTAGCATTTCCTTTCCTTTAAAGTAAACTCCACTTTTTCCCAATAAGTGATTATAGGATACGAATCAAATCAGGATAAGCATATATATCGTATGTTACGAGCACAGATCCTCTGTGCCGAAAAACTCCTGTGCCTCTGTGCCGAGGGGTTTTCAGGCCGTTGTATCACCCAGAAATATTAAAATTTAAAAACAAAAATCACAATCCTACCGCCCAAAACCCCTACGGCACAGAGGCACAGGGGTTTTGGGCACAGAGGATCCGGTACCGTATGTTACACAATCGTATTTGGATTTTTTATAATGATACACATCGTTTTCTGAAAAAGATAACAATAAGAATCGTAGGATATTTATCCTGTATCATTGGTTTTTAACAACTGTGCATCTTAGTTCGTAATGGTAGAGTAATAATTTTCTTTTGCTAACATAATTCTCTTCTATGCCGAAAATTGCAGATAATTGGTGGTCAACCTTGTGGTCAGACATTCACTGTAAGTATTGGTCCTCCGTTGATTTTGGATTGTTTTGAACACAGGTGTTATAGACGGAATATCATAAGAGGAAATACTTTTGAGTGTTATCGATTTCTTATTATGCTAAGATCCACTCTTTGGTTTCACATGCATCTCTTCTGGATTGTCTTTTACAGTAGTTATGATTTCCAAGATGCTTTTGGAATCCATCCTCCCATGTTTTGATACTAAAATTTTTATTTAATCTCTACTACAATAATAGTTAAAAATGACGGTTTAAAAGTGACTTTTGTTCCTCCAATGCATATTACTCTGGTCTAAGGATGGCCTCAGCCATGTTGTGCTTGATTCTGACAAGCTTTTGTAAATTATAGTATAGCATGATCACTTTTTTTTTCACTCTATCCTAGTAAGTAATGGTGCAGTAATAATGAGTTTCTTTCACTGACAATTCCTTGCCATCCCAAAAATGCAGGGGTTTTTTCGTCACAATTTTATGGTAAGTATTCGCTCTTTATTTTGTCTTTTGCAAAATTAGATGGTTTCATTTTCCATTGATTGCGATTTTTGTGCGACGTAGAAGTTGTAGGCCAAATAGTAAAGGAGGAAAAATTTTGCGAGGGGTATTGAGTTCATATCTTGCAAGTTCCATTCTCCCATTTTCGTATACATCCCTAATCCCTTCCAAAATGTTTTTTCTTTTGCATCATGATGCTACTAGAAGTATAGTGATTAACCCATATTTTCTTAAGAAAAACATCCTACTGAACATGTTGACAAAGAAAACTTCTTAGTTTGGTCTCATTCTCATTGCAATGGTTCCCTTTCCCAACAATCTC
>CM029280.1:28390423-28410543 GCA_016920895.1 Vaccinium myrtillus | reverse complement strand
TCCAGTAGAAATCTCCATATCATTAGTTGACATGTGACAAATTTACCAATGTATGCCTGCAATGCATCTATTACGCTTTGTAATATATAGGTTATTCACCTCCAATGTACGTACTTTGTATTAGAAGGTAATGATGAACTCGTAATGTTATTCTCATAATCACCTTGTGGATAATTGATGGGGTCGTAACCCTAGCTTGTTCTCCATGGTAGATAAGAAACATTTCCTACTAGAACAAAAATAAACATTGTCATAGATTCATAGTTGGCTTACGCTTACCCATCTCCTTTACATATATCAGAAAACAATTGAGTTATTTGTATCCGAGTGAAATTTATGCGCGTATTTTCTCTCTCCATCCATCTGCTGCCGTCTTCTATTTCCAAGTTCCTCTTCTTAATGGTTTTTCTAATATCAGCTACATTGCCCATTTGACCCATGGAAGCATACAAGTTTGATTGTAAAATGTATCTTGCTGAATCATTGGGCTCTTTCTCAATAACCATTTCAGCATTATATTTCCAAGCTTGGTAGTCGGTATTATACCATGGACTCAGACAAGCTCTAAGCAAAGTTCACCAAACCAAACATTAGCTGTGAAAGGCATTGAGTTCATGAGTTGCATGGCTTCTTCGAACGGTATTATACCTTGTTCTCCATGGTAGCTAAGAAACATTTCCTCCGATAGGAAAGAGAAATTAACGGTTCAGATTTATAATCATGTGAATCAACGGTTCAGATTCACATGATTATAAATCTGAACGAGCAATTTCTCTTTCTTGAATCTTTTAGGGTAAACTTTTTCTGTATCGTATAACTCTTCCTTTCATTTGAGGTTATTTGCCCCCATTGTATTGTGTATTAGAAGATCATGACCAATTCGTGTTGTTTTTATCATCATCGCGTTTGGATAATTGATGGGATTCTAACCTTAGCTAGTATTCTAATTTGAAGGGTAGCTAAAATACATTAATTCATACCATAACAACAATTGGTCATGATCTTCTAATTAAAATTAACAATTGTCTGATACATTACTTACAAAGACTAACAAGAAAAAGACTAATTAAAAAACTATTCACATCACTATTTTTGATGGCTTAATTAAAACATTACTGATAAATTTTCTTGGGACACTTAAATAATCATTCTTTTAGTCACTTGAAATTAGAAAATCATCTTGAGCCTATTTAGGAGTTATGTTTCCATCCCGAGATTCAAATAAACCCTAAAATGCCCTTTATAAATAATTATATAATTGTAACATATTAAGGGATTGAGGACTAAATTAAAAGTTGCATATATGGGGCGGTAGGTCGTGGACCATTTTCAAAATTATGAGGTCCTTTGGTGCAATTACGGGATTGGGGATAAAACCCAATCCCTAAATTTACGCTTCCCATATTGAAATCCATAAAACCTAATCAATATCCATATTCATTATCTTTTCTTCTCAGGAACCATACCACAGCCACCGGCACCTCCCACCACCACCACCTGCACTTTTGACCACCATGTAACCCCACACTAGCCCTAATCTTCTCCTCTTATTTCTCCCCCTTTAGTGTGTTTCAAATATTTGTTCATGAACAAAAAACGCGGCAGATCATTATTTAGGAAGAAGAAGAGACGTGGCGGCAGCGGACACTTTTTCGATGCTTGAACATCGGCTCGTCAGACACTAGGTATATTAAGATGAAGGTCGCTAGATGGAGCAAGGTCAGATAAAGGGTTCGCCAGTGTTTCGAAGGTTGTTAGGATTCGATTTTATTTATTTTTTTGGTTGACAAAGGCCTGGTAGTATTCGATTTTGCGGGGCTGTCAGGATTTTGAAGGCTGTTATTTGAGTTCTTTTGGTTTTTTTTACCATGACACTATTATATGTTTTAGGATTTTACCATGATTTGAGTTCTATTACTTGTTTTTACCATAAACAATATTCTATTGGTTGTTTTTACCATAAACATTGTCATATGTTTTAGGATTTTATCATGATTTGAGTTCTATTGGTTGTTTTTACCATAAACACTGTCATATGTTTTTGTATTTTTAACATGATTTGAGTTCTAAAAGTATTCTATATTTACCATCATTTATCTTCTTTATTCAATTTTATCATGACATTAGGATTATGTAAATGGTTTTTTTTTACCATGATTTGAGTTGTTTATTCAACCGTTATTACCATGTTTACAAGTTATTTTTACCATAAACAATGGTGATGTTTTAATATTTATACCATGATCATTGAAGATGTTGTGAGCATATATTTTTAACGATGACTATACGAAATTGTGGGATGAACTTGTTGTGATTTTTTTTTAATTAAGATGGCTTTATGAATTTTTTTTGTTTCAAATTTCATCCGTTTAAAATGGAAACCAAATCAATGGGATTTGGTTGTTTTGATTGTTTGAAATTTTTGTAAATATATCCAATCCCACTAATTTAGGAAGGCAATATACACATACAACAATTATGATAAGATATCATCCCTCTTTTGATTTTTCACCATTTCGAATTCCTTGATATAAGAAAAGCAAGCTTGTTCGAAGAAGAAAGTCATAAGAAATAGAATATAGAAAGAGAGAAATGCTTTATATAGTGTTAGAAGTATGACTCATAGCAAGACTAAGTCAAAGCAGGAAATCCGTAGTTATTTAATAAGGAAATACTTAGTCATCTACTAGATTAGAAAGGAAGTTAGGAAGGAGAATAATTCATCAATTCAAAAAATATCTTAATTTTAGGATGTGTGGATCAATCAAAAGTAACTAACTTTGAATTCAAAAATTACTTCCATTTTATATATTTTCATCATCTAATATATATATATAAGGAAGGGTAATAATGGTAAATCACATTACAAGAGGATGAAAACATAATTCCATAAAGAATGGGGGATGGAAATCTAAGTGGTACCCAAAAAGCGGATGGATATTTAATTACCTCAATTTTCTTCTTGTGGTCAAATACGATTTAGTCTTTACGTAATTAAAAAGACTAATTAAAATTAACAATTGTCCGATAGATTACTTAAAAAGACTAACAAGAAAAAGACTAATTAAAAAACTATTCACATCACTATTTTTGATAGCTTAATTAAAACATTACTGATAAATTTTCTTCTTGTGGTCAAATACGATTTAGTCTTTACGTGATTAGCTAGCTCTCGGCTTTCAATCACTATAGACCACCATCCTCAAATAAATTAAGGATTTTGATGATCAGTTATTTTTGAAAGGAAAAAGAGATTTTATTAATCAAATATCGAAGATACAAGATTAAACGGGGCAAGAGAAAAGAGGAGCGGAATCCCAACGAGATTGACACCCCACCCAACGGCAACAAAAGCCTCTCGAGACCCAAAGGAAGGACACCAAACAACCCAAATGAAAACGTTGGCAAGAGGCCAACATAAAACACCCAAAAAAACACCCCATCATCAAACTGAAAACACCAAAAAAAAAAAAAAAAAAAAAAAAACCCAACACCTCTAACAAAAAACCCCAACACCTCAAACAAAAAACTAGGACCCTTCCTTGTTCCCTTCCTCGGCCAACATGGCTCGATAATGTGCTTTATCCATTTCCTCCATTTGCGCAATCTTGCTAATGACTTCTCCTTCTTCACCATCGTAACTAAATCCCAATGTTTTTCAAAAGTCCCAAACCGCTTCCGCCTCTTTTAGAAACATGTTTTTGGAACGCACTTCATCAGACTCCTCAATATGAGCAATCTTAATATCTTGAGCATTGCGAATAATCCTATTCATATTGTTAATGCCTTCTAATGAAATTGATGAAGATATCGGTGCAACCGCCGGCCGGAATAACACCCATTATGCTTTTGCTTTCGATTTCTATCTTTTTTCCATCTTATGAATTTATGACCAAAGCCTCTGATAACATCCTCACTTTCCTCTTCTTTCTCCCTCTTGATTTTTTGATAGTTACTAAGCTCTCGGAGGATTGGACAGGAACATCCACCCCAACGTTACCCTTCCTAACATTATCCAGCTCAACTCCAGCAACCAAATTGTCATCACGTGAAATGGAATTGGCCTCTAGATGGGTTTGATTGGTGATAAGCCCATACATATTAGTAGCCTTCAAAGAAGAATCCACCTGGTGATGCATGTACCCTTCACCTTCTCTTCGTTAGGAACATTCAAGGGGAAATTATCAATTCCCACAATAGCCAACTGGCCGTCCCTCGAGAAACTCATATCACTATTTCCAAAAGCGGGGTTGGTTTCTTTAACAACAGATTCAACCACTTCATTACCATAATTAAAAACGGTGTTTGCCATACCATTAACTTCACCAATTTGAAAAATCTGACTAGGATCCATGTGGGCTTGTGTATTGTCGTCATCATCTTCACCAACAGTCGCCTCCTCTCCATCCAAGCTCTCATCTTTGGACTCCACCTCCATGACTGCATCTACATCTGATTTCTTCCGATTGTTGCCGTTTCGAATTTTGATTGATGTAAAACCCGATTTTCCCACGACGTTTCAGCCATTGGATTTTGATGATCAGTGACGACATAATTTTTTAATTAGCTTAGCCTTTTCCTTGTTTTGTTAACAATGAGTAATTTAAAAAGCTGATTTAAAGATTTGAATTTCCTTATTTCCTGTTAAGAAGGAATGTAAAATTTATAATCAATTAAAACCAACAATACTGTAAGAGGGAAAAACAAACGACGTTAATTCCGGACTTTTATTGAGATCGGATCCATCTTTCGGGGAAGAACCATAGCACTGCAACACTAACAACTGATAGAGCACCTTTGCCTTAGGTGGCAAAGACCCTCCAATACTTAAGTTAGTTTGATGAACCTGGAGGAAACTTATTGGCAACACATGTAATTAATGAATTACAGCGTACCTTTCACGTTTAGGGTTTCTTCATAGAGAAATGATGCGGTCGAGGAAGGACCATCCATGAAATCGTCCCAGAAGAGGACGTGGCATCTATATCATTTTTGTGTGGGTCCCTTGCACCTCTTTGATTTATTTTTCTTTTTCTTTTCTTTCAAAGTATTCTCTTTGACTCTTTCTATCTACTCCAAAAAGTTTAGTCCAGGAGCAAAACCTTCCCCGAGGCCATTCTCCTCGCCGCGAAGCGCCGCCGCCCTTCCTCTCTTACTGTTGGAAAAAACATCCATCAACAATTAAACTTCCAAACCCAGTTAAAGTTGTGAGTTTCTTCCTTCAAAGCTCAGCCCGTCTCTCTCCCCTCTTTCTGCCCCAAACATTGGCGATAAGAATGCATCCCGTCCGTCACTGCCACACCGATTCTCGTCCGTAACCGCCACACCGAGTTCCATCACACCGAGTCCCGTTCCTCACTGCTCGCCGCAGGAAGCCTTTATCGCACTGTTAGGGCGTGAGACACCAACACGATCGTAATACCGAAGGGTTTTTAGCGATTTCTCTCCGAGTCCAGTGATTTCTCTCTCCGTTCTTCATATCCAAGCCCGACGAATCTCGCTGGAGTGATTTTGGATGGGTGATTTGTGATAGAGGGATTGTTTTTGAAATTAGGGTTTCTTTTTTCTTTTCTTTTTTTTGTCGGCAGGTTTATGGATTTGGGGATTTTTTCGCCCTGCAAAATCATTCTTGTAATTGGGAAGTACTCGTTGAATGCAACTATTTTGTGCTGTTGTTTAAAGTAAAAGGTGCCATTGTTGTGAGTAGGAATGTAAATGAACTGAGCCGTTCGTGAATTATTCAAGGCTCGACTTGGTAAAGGCTCGTTCGAGTTCGATTCGGTTACTTAACGAACTGAACCTGAACCTCAATTTTAGACTCGTTTAATAAACGAGCCGAACTTGAACTTGACAATATTCGGCTCGATTAGGCTCGCGAACTTAGAAATATATACGTATATCTCATAAGAATTTCATATATAACCTTGAATATGTATAATTTTCACATATACATAATGAAAGTTTTAATAACTTGTACATGTATAAACTTATAAATGTATTGTAAACTTAAATTTTAGTATGTTTTTATAATTTTATATATGGATAGGCTTCTTTATGTACAAAATAAAAAGTTTGTTTGTAGTTCTAGACTTGTATAAAAGCATAAATATCTAGTATTTTTTACTCGCTAAGGCTCGTGAACAAGTTCGAGTTCGACTCAAACCTCGGCAAGCTCGGCTCGAACTCGGCTCGTCAAATTTTCACTGAGTTCGAGCTCGGCTCGAGTTCGTTTAAAAACTTAATGAACGAACCTGAACATTTTAAAGTTCGGCTCGATTCGGCTCGTTTACAGCCCTAGTTGTGAGTAATATCCTTTGTTTTGTGCTATTGTTGTTTCCCTTGATCAAGCTCCTTCTTGTTGCTGCTTCTTAAAGTAACTACATTCTTAGTACTTACATTCGGTCCTGTGCACATGGGGTCTGTACCTCTTGTTTTACCAAAATAGATATGATACTTACACGAGAAATAGAACGATCCGGAGATATGGATTGATCCTTGGTGAATCGGTGATGTCTGGTGTTGAATGTGTGGACTGTGGATGGTGGAGACTGGAGAGTGGCTCTTATGAGAAAAGGGCCGAAATGATAGTGGTCTGCAAATGTTTCCGCCAAAAAGGGTAAATAGAGTTGGCGCCATTCATCAGCATAATAAATAAATAAAATACTAGTAGAAGGAGAAAAGAAGTGGGACCCACTAAAAATGAGTTGGAGGCCACCTAAGATTATGGGAAGGTTTCTGGGAAACTCTTCTTGGAGTGTAACATTTCCCTTCTTCATATTTATAGGTGATTGTCTGCTCGTTACTTGAGTTATTTTTCTTACTGGAATCCTTCTTCATTAGGAATCCTTTCTATTCAGGGTTTGTCCCTATTGGTTTGTGAACTCTCTTTGCATTGGATTCCCTATTCATTAGGAGTTCTTTCCATACTGGGGTCGTCATCCCGGTTATGGTATCTCAATCTTCTCCTTGATTCGCAAGAATCATGCATATCTCATATGCATGATTTATGAGGAATATTCTAGCTGGAGTATTCTTTTCTGCTTATCTCACAAGTCGGCTATGCTCTAGGGTTTATCTTTTGCTAGCCAACACCATTATGATATTTGGCGAGCTATTATCTTCTCGTCAGAGTCACGCTATGCTTATGTGACCCTAATTTAATATTTATCCGTCATTCGTGGCATATATGCTGACGTGGCGCATTCTCCGCTTCCTTTATTATTGCCTTTAGTGTTTCTAGAAAACACCCCTCCCAAATAATAAAAATACAGAAGGTTAAATTAAGGTATAATTTAAAAAATTGTCTAAAATTAAGCATCCACTTAAGTTTTCGTCAATGACATTGTCATAGGTTATGTTTTCATCCTGCAATTGTATGAATCTCATATTTTGCCTTTATTATTTAATATACATATATATAAATATACACACATGTGTGCTATGACTTTATCATGATCGAGTTCAAGTGATTATTTTTAATATAAAATATGAAATCTTATGTGTCATGAACTCTCTCCGAACATTATATGTTCATGAACGGCTCTGTGTGCCTAAATAAAAATTGAAGCCGTGAATACTCAATCAAGAGTAGATTGTATTTTGGAATAAAACTGCGGTGGGCATAAGACTACAAAACTATATCAATTATAACGGCTATATTGGCCTAAAATAAGTTGAAGCCATCGTTCAATCAAATATCATACAATTTTGGGAGGAAAAATGGGTTGGGGCATACAACCTAAACAATATAGATAAAACGCAAGAGGCTCGCCAGGCCAATGTCAATACTGTCATATTTATTAGCTTTAGTACGGATCATTTTTGCATTACTATATACCAATTTCCAAAGTTAAAAAACGAGTACAAATTCTTCTGCAAGAAATTTAAATAGTAATTAAAATCACAATCGCCCGAGTCTCAAGTTTAGATACCCTAAACATAATCTTAAAATATAATAAGCTTTCTCTGTAATTTCAAAACACTAAACATACTTGAACTGTTCAAATTGATTATCCTGAATAATAGTCAAATACCTTAAAAATACATTTTAAACACATTGAACGGTTCAGATTCTGAAAATTTAATCGGGAAAGTGGGGTTCAAGTATCTTGACGACTTTGTTCATGGAAGGACAATTACTACTCACTAGGCCTCATTTGTATGCTCCATAACAGCATGGCAACACTTCAGGAATCAGGAAAAATTAAGCAGAGGTACCATTATGAGTAAGGGTGGCTATGTATGCAGTAAGGATTGATCTTTCAGTATTACGAGCGAGGAAAGAAGTAGTAGTTCTCGTGTAGATTGATTTGTAAGTGAATCTGATACTTGTTATTCAAAACCATCTAATCCAAATCATATGAAATAATCATTAACTGTAAATATAAGATATTTGTCTTGAGAATTTAGCATCCACTTATATCACGGGTTAGAGAATCCATACAAGCACCTGACAGATTGGAGAACCTTTCATTCATTACATTATTCTCGGCCTGCATGGCTTGTGAATACAAAAACGGCTTTGGAGGCGTGTGAAGCAATTCTATATTTCCTTCAAGCATCTCAAAAACTTTGTTCATGGATGGACGGTCTCATTTGTATGCACCATAACGCCACTAACATCATTTTCTTGACCATCTTACTCTCCTCTTCGGTGGTCTCTCCAATTTTTATGTCCTTTCATTCTGCAAATTGGTCATAAACCCATGAAGGGAAGAAAATTTGGCTTGAATTAGTGGATGAATTCCAATTTCTTCTCTTGCCCGCCATTTCCATCAACAACATTCCGAAACTATAAATGTCAGCTTTATGGGAAACACCTCCGATGTTTTTGTAGAACAACTCTGGAGCCATGTAGCCCAAGGTTCCTCTTGCTGCAGTCAGTGTCACAATGCTATCATCTGTTGGATACAATTTCGCAAGCCCAAAATCTGAAACTTTTGGAGTAAAATTCTCATCAAGAAGAATGTTATGAGGCTTTATATCAAAATGCAAGATTTGCATATCACATCCCTGATGCAAGTATCCAATGCCACGAGCCACTCCAAGAGAAATCTCATACATTTGTTTACAACTTAAGGACAATTTTCCTTATGGAGAAAAGACATACTTCTCAAAAGACCCATTAGGCATGGAGTCATACACAAGAGCACGCTTAGATCCCTCGGCACAATATCCAATTAGCTCAACAGCATTGACATGATGAATCCTTCCTATGGTAGCTACTTCGTTGATGAACTCTTGCCCACTAGCTTTCGGTTTGCTAAGCATTTTAACTGCTACAAGGGGGCCACTTCGGAGCTTTCCTTCGTATACAGAACCATAGCCTCTTTCCCCCAACTTGGCTCTAAAACCATTGGTCATCTTCTTGATTTCCCAGTAGGAGTACCTAATAGGCACAAAGTTGTTTTGACTTCGCAAGAAACCTTCTATGCTATCAAACGTGGATAGATGTCTTCTATTGAACTTGTAGATTAAAAATCCAAACACACATGGTACACCAAGAAGCCTTGCTGCAAGGTACACTCCTGTGCAATGCAGTCAAATAAAATGTAGCAATAAGATGAAAAAAACTCTCTTCTTGTACGATCTTATTTTCATGTGGAACGTGACACGCGCGCATGCGAGCCCGCACGTATCACACATGTATATCTGTCTCATTATAGGCAGGATCATAGAATAGGTAAGGTCGTACCTATGATTATTGTGAACACCCCGCAAAAATTCTCCGAATGGTTTTGAAAATATGATTATGATTTTAGAGTCGCCACCCGGGTTTAAGGACCGCACCCGAGAAACCGATTTTTCAAAAATGACTCTTTTGCCCTTACTTTGGAAAAACTTTTACTGGCGCATCGTTACCAAGATTTCTCGGCTTCGAGAGCTAAGTTACGAGGGGGGAAGGTTTTTAAGGCACCCCCGTCGCCCGGCTATGGAAACCGGTCTCTACTTAGTACTTAAGGGATTTGAGAAAAATATTTATTTCATAAACTCAAACACATAAGCAAAATAAAGAAAACAAGTTTGTAAGGATCATTACAATTTATTGTATGAAAGTGTATGCTTGTGAATGTGTGGATGACTTCAACATGAAGGTATAATGACATAAATATTAGTAGGAGCAACTACAAACTATGAATAAAATGAAATAGAAACTTGTTTTGAAACCCTTTTTTGCAAAATCAAATCTAGCATTCTTGTTTTCTTTCAAGCACCTGAAGGAATGTTTCAAACGCCTGAAGCTGAGAGGATCAGGCGCCTGAAGCTACTACTTCAGGTGCTTACTCAAACTCATTTTCACCACTGTTTTGCCTTTGAAAATGATAGAATAAACCATTTGAGACCCTTTTTAGAAAATTCAATCTGATTATTCTACTTTCCTTCAAACACCTAAAGGTATGTTTCAAATGCCTGAAGCTGAGAGGATCAGGTGCCTGAAATGGGCTTTAGGCGCCTGAAGCTACTGCTTCAGGTGCTTGATCAAACCCACTTTGACTTCTATTTTGTCTTTGATACTGATAGTAAAATGATGTTAACTCACTGTAATGAGAAAAACAAACTTGAAAGCTTCATTTAAAACTCATTCACACCATAAAACACCATTGATTTTTCATAAAAAATAAGTTTTTCATCCATTCAAATAGAAAAACAGAGATGTTCCACTCTTGCATGCAAAGAAAATGACCTCCAATAGATATTTTGTGAAAAATACATGATTTTAACTACATTGATGGTCATTTTCCTCCTTAAAAAGTATGATTTTCACCTCTTGGAGTGGAAAATAGTAAGCAAACAGTTTATTCCTGGGATTTAAACCATCATCATCATAACTATGGATCAAAATAAAGGATTTTAAGATAGAAAGAGATGAAAAGGAACTGGGCCTGAAGCCGCTACTTCAGGTGTCGAGCAAAAAATGCTCTTTTGATATATTTGAGTCATTGTAAGCCCATTATTGGTATCAAGAACCAACATGAGCTTACTGACTCCCCTCAACAAGACCTTTGCCACATTGATTGGGTAGATTCACTACCTTTTGGAGCTTGAAATGGATGATTTGAACAATGGGGAAGGGTTTTTGGGTGTTTTCTTGAGAGAGAAATGACTGATTTTTTCGTAAATAGCATGGAACCCTTCCAAAGGAGGAGTATGAGGGTTTAAATAAGGCTTTCAAGGGTAGTTTAGGTCCCCTAGGGGCCATTTTAGAGGTTCATTTAGGCTAAGACGCTCCTCCCCTGAAGGTAATCTGCAAGAACGAATCATAATCATTACACCCAAGATATTCCCGCTCAAATTTTGAAATTCTGGAAAAAGAGCTTCAGGCGCCTAAAGAAGCCTTTCAGGTGCACGGGGAGGGTTCAGGCGCCTAAAGGTGATGGTTCAGGTGCATGGGGAAGGTTCAGGCACCTGAAGGAAAGTGCTTCAGGCACATGCAAATTCGCTTCAGGTGCATGGAATTGGTTCAATAGTTTCTTTTGGTTTTTGGTTTGGAAGTGTTTTGTAGGGTTTTGGATAAATTTCAATCATCCCTTTTAACCTCTAAAACATGTTTGACAGTCTGTTTTCATCATCGCGAACGCTATGGATTTTCGTAGGCTCAAATTGGGGTGTCTATTATTATGTGCATAGCAGATCCATTATCTGTGAAAAAAATGATAAAACATTTAGCCATTTGACAACAATTGCATGTAAACTAGAAGAAGAGTTTAGTAAGTCCTGGCAATCACTTTATCCGGTAAATGCGTGATAAAATGAAAGGCAACTGGAGGAAAAAATTCTTTGAATATCTTATGTTGGAACCATTGGTATAACAATGACACCAAACTAAGAAGTTTTCTCTCAACATGTATTTAGTAGGATTTTTTTAAAAAAATATCGGCGAATCACTTCTAGTACAGGCTAGTAGCATCATGAAGCAGAAGAAAAAACATTTCGGAAGGGATGTATACGAAAATCGGGGAGTGGAACTTGCAAGATATGAACTCAATACCCCTCACAAAATGTTTCCTCCTTTGCTATTTGGTATATGACTTCTAAGTCTCACAAAAATCCATCTAATTTCGCAAAAAAAAAAAAAAAAAAACGTAGAGCGAATACTTACAGTAAACTTGATACCGAAAGCCCACTGCAGTTTTCGGATGGAAAATAATTATGTCAGTGAAAGAAAATCATTACTCCACCATTACTTACTAGGATAGAGTGAAAAAAAAGTGATCATATATGCTACACCATGGCTGAGGCCATCCTTAGACCAGAGCAGGAGCAAAAGCCACTTAGCCTGTGGTATTGAGAACAGTATCGTAAACTAATGAAACATCTTTCTATGCAAATTATTACACCCTCCGTTCCATATTTCTTATCCACTTTTACCATTTTTTCTTGTCCCAATTTTTTTTGTCCATTTCCAAAAGTCGGCGTACTATATTCTGTAAAATTTCATTTTACGCTTTATGCCTCGAGTGATATGGGCCTGCTCAAACTTCTCCTAGGCTGGGTTTCCAAAAACGATTTTATCTTTGATAAAATCACACTTGATATCAGATGAGGAAGAGATTTGATAGCTTTTTTGCATTAAAAAAAACCTGAAATTTGATCAAACCTCATCTTCATGTGATAAAATCAAGGGTTGATTTTATCAAATCTTCATAAAATATTTTGGGAAACTTAACCGGGTTTCCCAAGAAAATTTATCAATATTTGATAAAATTAACCCTTGATAAATTAATTTTATCAAATGAGGAAGATGTTTGATAAAATTAAATCTCAGCTTTTACGCATTAAAAAGGGCTGAGATCTTGTCAAATTTCTTCCTTATTTGATAAAATCTGATTTTATCAAATCCTATCTTTTTGGAAACTTAGCCTAATTCTAATTTTAAACGATTGGCCGGGAAATTGTTCTAGAATCACCCTCCAAAATTTGAAATACAGTAGTATTTCATTTATTGCGTTGTCATTATGGATTCGAGGGGCAACTTTGGAAAGTTAATTTTTTTAAGTGCAATAATTTTAACCTGGGTAATTATCAGTAACCTCCCCTGAGGTTTCTGAAATGACACTGACCTCCCCTGCTTTTGCTGACAATATCAAGATTCCCCCCTGCCGTTACTTTTTCATTGATGACGTTAAGTTTTGCAGGAAAATTACCGAAATACCCTTATAACAAAATAAATACAATCTACCAACTGAATTTTTCAAAAAAAAAACTCATCTCTTTTGATTTTGTGAATTTTTTTGGTTAAGTTAAGTTAACTTTTCTAGATCATGGAGGTTAGTGGACAACGAATTAGGTTAATTTTTTTTTTTGGGTAGTGATAATGCCAAAACTGTTTTTGATTGTGCCAAAACTCCAATGCATAAAAGGCATGTACATTGCACATAAGTACAAGTATTTTATGCATTGGAGTTTTGGCACAATCAAAAACAGTTTTGGCATTACATTTGCCTTTTTTTTTTTGGCCAAATTTATTTTACGTTTTGGTTTATCTCAAACAAAATGATCAATGAAATTAAAATAAATAGGCTCGTGTCAATAAAATTTATGTTAAGACAAAAACTATGCAAAAAGAAGAAAAAAAACTCCATTACTTTGCTGGTTTGCGTTTATAATTTTTTGAATGATTATGATAAAAAAAATTCAATTTTTATTATAATGCCTTTTTATTTTTCGGTTTGTTTGAACCAAAATGATCAATGAAATTAAAATAAATAGACTCGTGTCAATAAAATTCATATTAAGTCAAAAACAAAAAATCCATTACTTGGCTTGGTGGGCTTTATAACTTTTTGAACGATTATAACAAAAAAACTCATTATTTTTCAATTTTCTATTATAGTACTATAATTTTTTTTTCCCGGTTTGTCTCAACCAAATATATAAGTAGATAATGAAAGTGTACAAAAAAAAAAAAAAAAAACCGTAGACATTGAAAGGAAAAAAAATGAAAAATAGAGTCTTTTAAACACTCGCATGCATATTTAATTGTAAGTATATAAGTATATTGTTTATATAAAATGAAATAGGGAGAAAATTATGTAAAATGATAAAGACTAAAAAGGGAGACAAATTTTTTTGTAAAGATAATATAGTTTGGTAGAAGGAGTATTAAATGAGAGCAATTTTTGACTTTAAATTCCATTTTTAGGTGACATCATCAATTTCCGTTAGTGCTTTAACGGAATACTAACGGAAAAAGGTCTAGGGGGCAATCTTGATATTGTCAGCAAAAGCAGGGGAGGTCAGTGTTATTTCAGAAACCTCAGGGGAGGTATCTGTTTGTGTCAGAAACCTCAGGGGAGGTTACTGATAATTACCCTTTTAACCTCAGAAAAAGTTGGATTCCCAAGAAATAGACAACAAATTTGGAAATGAGGGAGTAAAACTTTCAGTATGAAAAGACGGGTGGATCGATTCCAAAAGCATCTTGGAAATCATTAGTAGAAGACATTCCAAAAATCGATACCCCTCAAAAAGTATTTCCTCTCACAGTATTCCCGTCTACAACACCTGTGTTCAAAACAATTCAAAATCAACGGAGGACCAATACTTACTTTGAATATGGTACCACAATTTACCGGCAACTTTCGGCATAGAAAGGAATTATGTTAGCGAAAGAAATTTATTACTTTACCATGTACTAACTAAAATGCACAGTTGTTAAAACCAATGATACATCATAAGAACCTATGATTTGTATCGTGATCTTCTTTAGAAAACGATGTGTATCGGTATAAAAAATTCTAGAAACGATTGTGTGATATACTCCATCTGTCCGGATTTGTTAGTCCATAAACATATTTTTTCAAGTCCTAAAATATTTGTGCATTTTCAAAAGTCAAAGGATAAAGTATGAAAATTTTACTTTTTTGCCCCTTTTCTAAAACATAAAATAACAAGTCAAAAACTAATTTTTTAAAATAATGTGTTTACAATTTTGAAATTTTTTTGCACCGTATTAAAGTTCTCAATGAGATCTATCAAACAAGATCCATATTGATAAAAAAATAATTTTTGTAACTACATTATTTTTTAGTTTGAAAATTGCACGTAGTTTCGTAGTAGATTATCAAATTAGAAAGTAAGGAGTATTAAATGGAGGGATTGAGGTTAAAATAGGAAATTAACAAACTCAAAAGGTAACGGACCAACGAATCCGGACGGAGGGAGTATATGCATATCCTGATTTGATTCGTGTCCTACAATTACTTATTGAAAAAAATGGACATACGATATATATGCATATCCTGATTTGATTCAATTCGTATCCTACAATTTCTTATTAAAAAAATTGGACTTTATTTTAAAGGAAAATGTTAATAACAAACCAAGGATTGTCAATAAGAGAATAAAATAACAAGAAAACACAACTTTCTATGTGTTAAAGTAGCTTTCTTTTCTTTTCTCTGTCTTTTTTTTTTATCAGCAAAGAAAAAATATACTCCCTCCGTCCCTTTTTAAATGTGTTGCTTCGTAAATCCAACTTATTAAAAAAACATCATCATTACACCTTTCACCTCCACTTTCCAAAATTATCCTTCACCCTTACCCATTAACTTTTTACCCACTAACTTTTCAAAAAGGCAAAATGATAATTCTACAAACTTTTACCCATTAACTTTTCAAAACACACACTTATTAAGGGACAGCCCAAAATAGAAATGTCAACACTTAAAAAGGGACGGAGGGAGTATTGATCAAGAGGAGAGAAAGCAACAAAGCGAAAGGCCCATAGTTTTTTTTTTTTTTTTGTGTTAAAGTACCTTGAGAAGTGTTGCAAGTGAGAAATTATATTTTTTATTCTTCTCATCTTATTAACAACTCGTTGGTCTGTCAATAGCATAGCCATTTTGAAAAAAACAAAAACAAAACTCCAAACGTATTAATCTAAATTGTTTAATGTAATTACGATGACATTTAAACTATTTGAAATAAATCCGACCTCAATATAGGGCTTGTATTGAAAAATGAATCATAGTACGATTATGTTTTGCCTGGAATAGGGTTTGAATCATCAAAATATGGCCAGGAACTATGAAGTTCACACCGTAGCAAAGTAAGGAATCCCTTATTATAATATGAAATCGCGTTCAACTGATTGTTTCCAATATAAAATATGAAATCTCGTGTCATGAACCTCCGAACATCATACATTCTGACCGGCGAAGCCATGAGTCAATCAAGTGCAGACTCTATATTGGAAAAAAACTGTGTTGAGGCCTAAGACTACAAAATATACCAATATGCCGGCCTTGGGTGCCTAAAAAAGGCTGAAGCAATCATTCAATCAATATCACAGTTTTTGGAGGAAAAATGGGTTGGGGCTAGGGTTGTAAACGAGCCGAGCTTTAGAATGTTCAGGTTCGTTCATTAAGTTTTTAAATGAACTCGAGCCGAGCTCGAACTCGATGAAAATTTGACGAGCCGAACTCGAGCCGAGCTTGCCGAGGTTTGGATCGAACTCGAACTTGTTCACGAGCCTTAACGAATGAAAAATATTAGATATATATGCTCTCATACAACTCTAGAACTTCAAATAAATTTTTTATTTTGTTCATAAAGAAGTCTATACATATAGAAAATTATAAACACATGTTAAAATTAAAGTTTATAATACTTTTTTTTAAGTTCATACATGTACAAATTATAAAATTTTCATTATGTATATGAAAGTTTATACATGTTCAAGGTTATATATGAAATTCTTATGAGATATTCATATATATTCCAAGTTCGCGAGCCTAATCGAGCCGAATATTGTCAAGTTCAGGTTCGGCTCGTTTATTAAACGAGCCTAAAATTGAGGTTCAGGTTCAGTTCGTTTAGGATTCGAACCGAACTCGAACGAGCCTTTACCGAGTCGAGTTTCGAATAGTTCGCGAACGGCTCAGTTCATTTACAGCCCTAGTTGGGGCATAAGACCAAATCAATTTAGATAAAACGCACGAGGCTCACTATAGGCCAACTCAACACTGTCATATTTAGTAGCTCAAAAACAAATCGCATTTAATAGAATTTCACTTAGAAAGTTTAAAAACAAGGGACAAATTCTTCTGCAAGAAAGTTAAATAATCAAGATCACCATTGCCCCGAGTCTCAAATTTAGATATATTGAATAAACTTTTGGGTAAGAATCAGAAACATTTCCTCGTTTATCACTCTTTTTTACGAATGTCCCCTCCATCCTCATCTTTGAAAGTTAACAAGGAGACCCCCTCATCTATTAACTATTATCACTTAACCCCCTTGGTTAATGTTTGGGCTTAGTTCCGTTAACTTCCTTATGTTACGATAATTAGGTGGTGTTCCACAAACAAAAAACAGTTTCTTCCAAAAATCAAAACAGGTCATTCTCTTACAATACATCATATAAAAGATGGTGAAAAACCAATTTATTCTAAAAATACCCTTAACGGAACACTTCCTAACTCTGATTTAGTGATTCTCCAAACAAAAATGATAGAGGGACAACAAAAGTCTCCAAAACAATTCCCGTAATATCTCCGACCTCGATCGTTGAGAAAAGTCGGAGATATTCCTTAGAGATTCTCTCTCTCTCTCTCTCTCTGCATTTGGGTTTTTTCCGGTACGAGAGAAACCCTGAAGACAAGAATGATGCAAAGGAATCAGCAGGATCAATGGTCAAGATCTTCCAAGCCAACCGCCATACACGGCTGTGCTCAGTTCGGCGATCTCATCGGTATTCAAAAGTTACTTCGAGATAACCCTTCTCTTGTCACCCTTCTCTTGTCAATGATCGAAACCCCGTTGTAAGATCCCCCACTCTCTATTAACCTATTTGAGTGTATGTATATGCATGTTGTATTTACAGACACGTGCAAAATGTTTAATTGTAAAAACCCCTTATTTTATCTACCATTTGAGATATTATAAAGGACTTCAAGGAGGTGGGTTTTGTTTGAATTTGTTCAATTTTAGGTTTCTTGGTTATGGTCTTTATCTTTTTCTTTTCTTTTCTTTTTTCTTTTTTTTT
This sequence comes from Vaccinium myrtillus, assembly GCA_016920895.1. Taxonomy (NCBI): domain Eukaryota; kingdom Viridiplantae; phylum Streptophyta; class Magnoliopsida; order Ericales; family Ericaceae; genus Vaccinium; species Vaccinium myrtillus. The sequence goes on along the minus strand of CM029280.1, from coordinate 28,392,554 downwards.
CTTCTGTTGATCGGCTCTCTTTCTCCCACTTTATGGCTGCTTTTTTGGATGATTACAACTTTCGTGTAGATTTTTGGATTAGGTGAAGGGGGTTTGGTTTGGTTATACTAGTGGAAAGAATTTTCCTTCCAAATTTGGAGGGATAATTGGTTGTTCCTCCATTTTTCCGGTCACATGTGAGTCATGTGACCATTTTCCATCCAAATATTGGACTGAGCTGGGCGAAAGAGGGGTTAATGAAAACTTTTGATAGATGAGGTGGTCTCTTTGTTCACTTTTAAAGATGAGGGGTTGTCCTTGAAAAAGAGTAATAGATGAGGAAGTGTTTCTGCTTTATATCCTAAAGTTTTTTTCTACTACAATCAATTAATTTCTTGATATGATGCTCCACTCCTCCACCCTATTATTATGAGTAAGGGTGGCTATATATGCAGTAAGGATTGATCTTTCAGTATTATGAGCGAGGAAAGAAGTAGTAGTTCTCGTGTGGATTGATTTGTAAGTGAATCTGATACTTTGTTATTCAAAACCATCAAATCCAAATCATATGAATCAACTATAAATATAAGATATCTGGTCTTGAGAATTTAGCGTCCACTTATATCACGGGTTAGAGAATCCATACAAGCACCTGACAGATTGGAGAACCTTTCATTCATTACATTATTCTCAGCCTGCATAGCTTGTGAATACGAAAACGGATCTAGAGGCGTGTGAAGCAATTCTATATTTCCTTCAAGCATCTCAACAACTTTGTTCATGGAAGGACGGTCGCTAGGCTTCATTTGTATGCACCATAATGCCACTAACATCATTTTCTTTACCATCTTAGTCTCCTCCTCGGTGGTCTCTCCAATTTGTATGTCCTTTCCTTTCGCAAATTGGTCATAAACCCATGAAGGGAAGAAAATTTGGCTTGAATTAGCTGATTTATTCAAATTTCTTCTCCTCCCGGCCATTTCCATCAACAACTTTCCGAAACTATAAACGTCAACTTTATGGGAAACACCTCCGATGATTCTGTTGAACAACTCTGGAGCGATGTAGCCCTCGGTTCCTCTTTCTGTAGTCAGTGTCACAATGCTATCATCTCTTGGATACAATTTTGCAAGCCCGAAATCTGAAACTTTTGGAGTGAAATTCTTATCAAGAAGAATGTTATGAGGCTTTATATCAAAATGCAAGATCTGCATGTCACAGCCTTGATGCAAATATCCAATGCCACGAGCCACTCCAAGAGAAATCTCATACATTTGCTTACAACTTAAGGACAATTTTCCTTCTTTAGAAAAGACGTACTTGTCAAGGGACCCATTAGGCATGAAGTCATACACAAGAGCACACTTAGATTCCTCAGCACAATAGCCAATTAGTTCAACAACATTGACATGATGAATCCTTCCTATGGTAGCAACTTCATTGATGAAATCTTGTCCATTAGCTTTCAGCTTGCTTAGCATTTTAACTGCTACAAGTGGGCCACTTTGGAGCTTTCCTTTGTATACAGAACCATAGCCTCCTTTCCCCAACTTGTCCCTAAAACCATTGGTCATCTTCTTGATTTCCCAGTAGGAGTACCTAATAGGCACAAGGTGGTTTTGACTTTGCAAGAAAGCTTCTATGCTATCAAACGTGGATAAATGTCTTCTATTGAACTTATAGATTAAAAATCCAAACACACATGGTACACAAAGAAGCCTTATTGCAAGGTATGTTCCTGTGTAATGCAGACAAAGAAAATGTAGCAATAGGATTAAAAAAACTCTGTTCTTGTATGTTCTCATTTTCATATGAAATGTGATATGCGTGCACGGGAGCACACACATGCATCATGTACACGTGTCACATTAAAGATAGGATCATAGAAAAGGTAAGGTCTTACCTACGATTATGTCCATAGCAGATGGTTTAGCTGTGCAGAAAAATGATAAAAAAATTTAGCCATGTGACAAAGGAGTTACTGAAAAAGGAGGTGATGAAAATTGCATCTAAACTAGAAAAAAAGTTTAGTTAGTCCTGCCAATCACTTTATCAGGTAGATGCATGATAAAGTGCGAAGCATTGTGAAATGCAAGTGGATAAAAAAAATACTTTCTCGTGGTGGAACTATTTTTTTTGATAATCCCGATTT